>CM032329.1:52920727-53002000 GCA_019022515.1 Quercus aquifolioides | reverse complement strand
ATATAGTGTGTTTTGAGTGAAACTGAAAGTCTGAAATCGTGAGTTGAACTCACAATTTCAGCCCAAAATTGGAATCATGAGATTTCGGATTTGGCATAAAGTAAGAAGACAGTCACCTCAACCTGCCAACTCATGCTTGAAATTGTGGCTTCAAGTCACGATTTTACTGAAGTTTTCAGTTGAACGCTTGGTTCCATTTCCTAAAATAGTGAATTTTATAATTGCCACGCTTTTCAGATAAGTTTTTGAAACACAGTATTTTCAATATATGTGATCTTTGGAGTTGGTATATTATTTGTGTGATCCAATATAGTTTCTCCAACTGCAAAGGGATTTTGACATTTTATATGCTTAAAATCCTTTTGTCTTTAATCTTAATGAATTGGATTGGATTGGATTGGATTGAGTTGATGACGAGTTTCCTCTTCATACTATAGAAAGTACAATACAACAGCCTGACATGGTGGACCCGGGGAGCAAAGTGAAGATGCTGAAACTGAAGATGACCACGTGGCCTCTGACACAGATCAGGAGCATGATATTAGAGCCAATGGTCAACTCTACTGATGGATCAGAATGCGTGAGGTCTATTTACATTAAATGCCTTTCTGATTCTTCTATTAAGTTTGTGGTTTACATTTGAAATTATTATCATTATTAGAACACTATTTTTTATACTTTATATATAAAATTCTAATCATTATCTTGAGATTACTTTTGGCAATCGATTAACAACCATACAACTTGTAGCATGTCAATCTGACAGCTATGTTTCTTGAGTTTTTAGCGTTTTTTATTTGTTCATTGTTTTATTTTTTTGGATCTCCGTAATTTTTTGAGACTTTCACCTATTGGCTGTTTTTATTAAATATTATTACATGTACATGCATACATACTATATATATATATGTAAAATAATTTGAAGTTTTTATGTGATCTTTGTTTTATTTCAACTAGATCGCATCCTTATAGATTGTCATTTAACCATATATGATCTTGTAGTTTCCTTAGTATACACTGGGAGCACAAGTTATCAAAAGAAGAAGTTGATAATATGTCAACAAAGAAATGGAAATATAAGTGGGAGGTGCCTGTTGTTGGAATGTCAAATTGCAATGGATGGAACTGAAGAGTGTTTCTAAAGGTAAGCTATCGTGTTGCATTCCTTAGAATTACTTCTGATATAGATTATCTGACCATCTTTTATACTAAAGCTTTTAAAATTTATATTTATTGCAATTATGATGTGGCAGTAGCTTAGAGAGAACCACATCAAAGAACTCATATTCAAGGCCTGAGTATTGTCTTTCTTTTTATTCCCCTCTTTGCATCTCCTTTCTCACTTATCAAATAGAGCAAAAAATGCATACTTTTTAAGCATCAGTATAAACTTTGAAAAGCAAGAAAACTTCAATTTATTATATATATAAAAAAGGGTTGAAAGAGAGAAAAGTAGGACGTTTTGATAAGCAAATCCATTTAATGCTTAGACTGTTATTTGAGTGGGCCAAGCTGGGGTTGGTTATATTCACTTGTTGGGGAAATTTTCCTCCTATAGAGGTGGAAGGCTACTGTGCTACAAAACAATGCGCTACCTGAGTGGAATTCTTTGGCAAATTTGTAGAAGCTACTGAGGAGAAGAATAATTAGGTTTTGAATTTTGAAATTTGAGTTTTTTGACCACATGTTAATGTCTCATCATGGCATACCCATGCATTAATTAGAATTTAGAATCTTAAATCTGGCTCATTAAATCTGTTTGTTGTTCTGCGATTTGCACTAGTATTTTGATCTATTATTACTTATTAAAAAAAAGTATTTTGATCTATTACTATTGTCTTCATTTTTTTAGCTGAATCATGTACTTCCCTTTTTTTTACTTTTGCAGGATGTTAACACCAATTCTGATTATGGTCTGAAGCTAAAGTTGTATAAACACTGGTTGGATGTCTATAAGACATCTGGAGGGGATGATTTTCATTCATCTAAAGAGAGATTATTCTTCTCCCTTTGTAAGTGAGCCTCATCTTGTAGTCCTAGATTAATATCTTTCAGTTGCATTCAGTTGTGTCTTGTCATACTGCAAGTTATTAGTTTTAAATCTTTGCAATTGATTTTCTGAGAATGTTTTGCCCATATTCCTTGCTTCAACGATGAGTGGAAGTGGAGGCTACCAAGGACTATCCATATGTAGCTTCAGGACCTTCATCTTATTCAATGATACAACGTATTATCTGGTTTAGATCTAAGAATATCAAGGATGGAATCATTGTTAACATCATAGGATTTTAAACTTTTGTGTGCTTTTGTATGATTTTCTTAGTTAGTTCTTACATAAGCTCACAGCCTTTTCCTAATAAAGCGGTAAATCCCTATTGAACATGAGGGAACACCTCTCCATCTACAATTTCTACTTTTACTTCAAGATTCTTTTTCTTATGATTTGCTGCCCAAGTTTGAGTCTCTCTCTTTTTTTCCTTGGATACCTTGTAGGGATTATTTTACTACTTTGGTGTCCAAAACAATTGGAAAGGTGCATATCACCTTAGCAAAGCACCAACATAGAGGGCTTGTAAATTCAAGGAGTCCATGTGGATTCAAGGGTTTGCATATAGGTTCAAGAAATTCCTTGTGGCCTTTAGCGTTTGCATCTAGCTATAACACTCTCTCTTTCACACTTTCAACCTGTGTCAAGTTTCATGTTGAAAATTGAATTATCGTGTCCTCGAGCTCTTGAGGTGAAAGATGTTAGGCCAATTAGCCTGGTGGGAATTATATATAAATTACTAGCAAAGGTATTGGTAAACAGATTGAAAGGGGTATTGTGAGAGAGAGTGTTATGCAGAACCCTTTCATCCAAGGGAGGCAAATGCTGGAATCAGTTCTCATAGCAAATGAATGCTTGAATAGTTGTATGAATTCAAGTATACGAGGGGTGTTGTGTAAAGTTGATGTGGAGAAGGCTTATGACCATGTAAACTGGGATTCATATTGTATTTGCTTGAACAGTGTGGATTTGGTGAAAGATGGAGAAAGTAGATAGAATTCTGTAAATCAACAGTCAGTTTTCAATTTTGGTGAGCCATACACCAGTTCACCCACAATTATTTCAATAGGAGCTGGGGATTACATCAGGGGGACTTAATATTCCCTTCGTTGTTTGTGATTGTCATGGAGACTTTGAGCAGGTTGATCACAAGAGCTGTGTCTGGAGCTTACTTAATAAGCTTCTCTATTGATGATAATTTCTCCATTGATAGTGGGAGAGGTGAAACAATGATGATATCTCACATTCTATCTGCAAATGAAACTCTTATTTATTTATTTTTGTGAGGTAAGCTTTTCTCAGATTAGGTATTTACGATGTATACTAATTTGTTTTGAGGCCGTACGGGTATGAGCATTAATCTGGGCAAGTCTGAAATAATGCCTGTGGGAGGTTCAACACATTGAGGGGCTGGCAAATGATCTTGGGTGTTGAATTACATCTCTTCCCATGAAGTATTTGGGATTACCTTTTGGAGCTCCCTTGAAGGAGAAATTGAATTGGGATCCCATTCTTGAATGTGCTGAGGTTGGTTGGATGGAAAAGACTTCATCTGTGTTGCAGACAACATACCTTATTAGATTGAATTTCTTATGTAGTTGGATTATTTTAGGAATCCATTTATTTTGAGTTCAAATAAGGATTAGATTAGATAAGGATTCTTCCACAAAAAAAAAAAAGATTAGATAAGGATCGGCATTTTAGATTGTTATCATCGAGTGTTTTTATGACATGATCTTTTATCCGTGGAAGCTTTATAAAAAGGCTTTAGGCGGTTAATTTAATGAGCAGAAGATTGATTAATGGAGTTTCAAATTGGAGATTTTCCAAATTGTTGGTGTTGATTCTTGACAGCTTAGGTGTTGATGTGTAAGTGTTCTTGCTTGGTGCTATTTCCAGCAACGGGTGCTGATTTTTAGGGTTACCTTTTAAATTTCTTGTTCTTTTATTTCCCTCTTGATTATCCTGTATCAATCTGTCAAAAGGTCACCTCACCCTCATACTCTCTCCTAGCCTTCTACTTATTTTTTTCATCTCTTTTTCCAATACTAGTGGGTGTAGCAAATAGAATGGAAAGACTTCACAGAGACTTCCTTTGGGGGTGGTATGGGTGGCGAATTCAAATTTCTTTTAGTAAATTGGAATAATTGTTGTAGTCCAATTCGCCTTGGTGGTTTGGGAATTAAGAAGGTAGTATTCTTTAATCAGGCTTTGTTGGGAAGTTGTTGTAGTGTTATGGGCGTGAAGAGATGGCTTTGTGGAGGTGGGTCATAGAGTTAAAGTATGGATCCCCTAATGAGTTTTGTTGCTTGGTGTAGGTTTGGGGATTGTATGGAGTGGGTTTATGGAAGCCTATTAGAAGAGGATGGATAGTTTTGTGAGCTTTGTTAGATATGATGTTGGGGATGGCACAAAATTTTGATTTTGGCATGGCCTATGGCAGGGGTAGTCTATACCCGAAGGAGAGGTTTCCTGAATTGTATCTTTTAGCTTGGGATAGTGAGACTACTGTGACAGATTCAGACATGAGCAGATGTATTAGCATCCTGTGTTCCTTCTGGCAGCACAAATTTTGGAAGTAGTGGATGTGACAGTGCTCAGAAGTAATTGGGAATTTCTCATCGCTGCTTTCTTCATGTCTATGCAAACTTTGTAATGTACAATAGTCTATATGGGTGGTGAAAACTGGATTTTTGCAGTTGATTTTAAGTAGCTGGTCCTTGAGTTTGTTGAACTTTCTCTTTGTTTGCTATACATTTATGATTATATGTTTGTCTTGACAGTTGCCTCTCTGGTTTTCCCCCTTATTGAATTTATGATCTTGCAATTGAGTATTGGTTACTGGTTATACATTTTTTTATGTAGCTAATTGCTTACACTGTCTTGATTTTTTTTCTAGGCAACAGCTATCGGGATATACTGCACTGTAACAAGAAACCCTTTTATCTCAAAGGCCGGGAAGAAGATTCAAGTATCATGGATGCTTACATCATTCATTCTGTGCGTGCAATTACTTGAACTTTCTTGATAGATTTTTGGTGTATGTTATTTTCATAGAATGATTAAATGAAGAGTATATTATGCAGCTGAATCATGTATTGAAAACCAGAGATCTTGTGACAAAGAATGATACAAAATTGGCGAAGCATCCGGAAAGTGCTGACAATGAAATTCTTAATGGTGATAGTTTCCTTGATCATGGATTTACTCGTCCTAAGGTAATCTTAGTTGTTTTCTTGTGATTTTTTATCAACTTACACTAAATAGACTTGGACTTTGTTCTTCATTTTTTGTTTTTTGTTTTTTGTTTTTGCTTTTTAAATTGGTTCCCTGGCATACACATAAGAGCTTTGAACCTAATATAGTAATTATTAAATGGTTCTCAATATGTAGACTTGGTTTATCATATGAGTTTATAATTCTTTCCTGTTCCCATAGATTGACCACTTATCATTTTTGTCATTGAAATATTGTGTTGATAGTAGTGGTAAAAAGTGCTGTTATGTTCCTGACTTTAGTTGATAGACATCATTTGATGAGAGCACCCCTCCTTGTCTTGTGATAAAATTGATCTAGGCTTTTTTAATCTGTCGAAAATAGCTAGTGATAGAAATTATTTTTAGTGGAAACTTTTTTTTTTATTCCTTTTGGAATTCAATGGGTAGTTCCAAAGAAAGTGGTAGATGTCTACTGTAGTTGGCAAGGGTTGTTTGGTCAGTGTAAAAAGAGCTTCATTTAGAAGGTTGCTCCACTTTTTGAAAGTTTCTAAAATATGTGTTTGATGCATCAAACATTTCCAACTTTCAAAACTGTAATTTTCAATTTTGGAAGTTGATACATCAATAAATAGTAAGGGGGAAGGCTTGAAAACGTGCTTTTAAGCAAAGTCAGTTGACCTGCTTTTGAGAGATACAACTTCTTCCACCTTGCCAACTGTTGTTCAATCTTCTCCAATTCTGGATTCCAAATAGATATGGACTTGTAAGATGCCCCTAGAGGCATGCCTAGGTAGGGTATGCGACGATTCCCTACCTTTCAACCTAGAATATCTGCCAATGCATGCTCACTAGCCACCTCCCATATTGGAACTAACTTGCTCTTACTCACGTTAACCCTCAAGCTAGTCATTGCTTGAAAGCACAACAATAACATCTGGATATGGAGAATCCGTTTAGCTACAGAGGAGTTGGGATGTGAGGTTCCATCATGATTTTAATGATTGGGAGATGGAACTGGTGGCAGCTTTCTTCTTCTTTTGGAGTCTCATATTCCTAGTGAGGGTGGGGATCGTGTGAGGTGGAAGTTGATGAAAAGGAGGGAATTCGATATTTGGTCTTTTTTATAATGTGTTGAGTGGACCTTTTTCTGTCATCTTTCCTTGGAAAGGTATTTGGGGTGTCAAGGCCCCTAGGTAGGTCTATTTTTTTTTGTCTGGAAAATAGGGTAGGGTAAGAAAAAGTCCATTATGAAAACTTCTTAACTAGAAAAGGGGGGTGGGGTGGGGGGGGGGGGGGGGGGGGGGTGCCCCTTGGGGATTTTGCACTTCCCTCATTAATTCAATCACTTTCTTTAAGAATGGGCTATTTTTGCCTCTTGAGTAAAGACTTCTTGATTTAAGTCCAACAACATTCCAATTTGTCCCATCATTTTGGAATACTTCTCGGATCGCCCAGGACCAGCATTGAGGGGCTTTAGGAGGTATTTCATTTGCAAGCTCCATTATTTCTTTTATTAGATGCTCACTAGTGACAATTTGAGAATTTTTTTAATAATTAATTTGTAATTATTATATATATATATATAAATTATTATTATTTTTTTAAATTGTGGATTGATGTTGTATGTGCCATTGTAATGGGAAATCATTAGACCATCTTTTGATTCATTGTGCGGTAGCTTATCAGTTGTGGGCTTTGTTCTTAGATCATTTGGGGTTACATGGGTTGTATAAGAGAGAGTGCTCGACCTTTTGATGGGGAAACACTCGTTTGACATTTGGAATGTGACACCTTTGATGTGGTGTATTTGGAGGGAGAGCAACAACCATACATTTGAGGATATAGAGTGTTCAAGGATGTGGATAACATATCACCTACTCATCCATTGTGAAGTTAAGTAGCCAAACTTCATAACAGTCTTCTGTCTCTCTAGCTGTAATGGTTTTTGGCAGAAACAAATGGCATAAAACAAGAAAGAAAGTGTACTGATGAAATAGTAACGAATAAAAAAAGAAAAAAAAAGAAATGAAAACTGTATTTAGTATCTAATTGGTGGTCCTTATTCTTTTTACCAATATAACTCATCATATTTATTTTCTTTTTCAACTTTATACATTTGGCCCCAAAGAATGTTGTTGCCTTGTTGTGACCTTGTTTTTCAAGAATTGTTGTGTCACTATGTCTTGTGATGTGTTGTGTCTCATGTTGTGTTCATGTCCATGATTCATAGAATATAAGTGTAAATAAAATGATAGGCCAGTTGTGGCATACTAAGTGTACAAGTTATAGTTGCTTGTGTGACTTAACAAGTAAATAACTTCACAATTTTTAGAAAAAAATTAGCATACCAAAATGTCTATGTATACTTCTATCTATCAGATTATACCTATGTTATTTTTCTTTTTGGTAATTAATTATACCTGTTTAATTGTATCCCACATATTTTCAACAATGGTGCTATATGCGATCCGTATGATGTATATTGTATCTATATGTGTACTTCACAGCCTAGACTTCAGTTTTGAAGAAGATTGAACTCTACAAATTCTAAAATTAATTTTACAACAGAAGTAAAAGTACCAGAGTCATTTAAAAATTGATCTTCTGTAGTTTCATCATAATTTATCTTAAGCCTTTGGATTGAAAGTTTAAATTTGTGACGTTTTCCATTTGAGAATTATCAGTTTCTATACATTGAATTGATTCATCCCATTTGTGTCTTCGATATTGGATCAATTAACTTTTAAGAAGCAGCTGAGTGGTACTTGTTCATAATTGTGTTTATAAATTATAATTCTGCTGCACTATATTTAGTACACTTGTCTGTTGGTCATATAGGGCTTTCTTTCCTTCATTTTCAAAAATTAGTGTGTGAAACTGTGGCTGGTATATATGATTATAGAAATTCTATCACGAAGGACCCAATGTGGCTTCATCACTTGTAACTAGTCTCCTTTATTAGGAACCACAATAAGTCTTCAACAAAGAGGTAGAAGTCCTTGAGATTGGTTTGTTCTGTGACTGTTATGTTTCTTTTCCCAATCGTTTTATTTCGTATATTACAGCGTGCTTGCTTAATCAACAAGGTCTGTTTTTTATGATGTGCACCAGGTTTTGATCCTCTTACCGCTTAGACGCATTGCGCTTTGTGTTGTTCAAAGGTTAATTCAACTAACACCTTCAGCCTACAAGGTATTCCATCATATGTCCTCTCTTTAGCTTGATCTGATCTTTTGCTGTGGTAGATAAGCTGGGTTATACATGGCATTCATGTTTATAACTTTGTATATTCTCTTTCCATTAGGAGTTGTTCATACTTGTACATGTCTTGTCTTGTATTTGGTCCACCAAATGGAACTTGGAGTCATGTTTCTAAACCATCATTTTGCACCTTTTTACACACACAAAAAAAACCCTTAGTGATCCTTCCATTTGAGCTTTGAAACCTCTTTTGGGACTTATTGTCCTTTATTTTATAGGTAATGTTTTGGGAATTTCTGCTATTGGAAGAATGGTCAACGTTTGTTATAGGGTAATGATGGGACTAAAGTATTGTCACTAAATCTTTTTGGTCCCCTTTAGATGATGACCTCCAAAGTTGAGATTGAACGTGAAACCTTGCATTGTTATGTGCTTTAGCACTTTTCAAAGCCCACTAGTTTCCAATTTCCAACACTTCTCTAGCGTTTATTGGTACAAAAGAAGTTATGGCAGTTTATCAGAAATTTTTTGCCCATGTACTGAAGCATATTAAAGACATGGTTGGCTGTGTCGGCAGAAGTGAATAGTTTTACGGAGGTGTTGAGTCATGATAATACTTTGCATGTTTCTAAATGGGTGAAACATAAAATTCCCGGTTTCAGTAAGATGATGGGGCTTTCTTTGGGTCGACATGAGAAGTTGTGTATTATGCTCTTACAAAGGCTTGAGATAGAGGTAACTCAGCACAGGAAAGATGCTGCCTTTCGAAAAGCTGTCTCTAAGGATAAAGGGAAGAGGGAGTTGAGGAATTTGATTTCCTTGGTTAATTATGATGGGAGATAGTTTTCTTTGTCTGCGTTACTGAGGTTGTGGTAGGGTGATTACAGTTTCAATGAAGCTGAAAATGGTGTCATGGAATGTTCAAGGATTGAATGATTTGCGGAAACGTTTGGTTGTTAGAAATTTGTTACGGGAATGGAATTGTGATGTAGTTTGCCTTCAAGAAACTAAGCTTGCGGGCTTGGATAGACAGTTGATTTGTAGCATATGGAGTTGCCCCTATGTAGATTGGGTAGCTTTGGATGCGGATCGAATAGCGGGTTGGGTTTTGTTGATGAGGGATAGGAGGACTTTAGAAAAGGTGGAGGTTATGGTGGGTAAATTTTCTGTATCAGTTCGGTGGCAAGGGATGGGGGGATGGTTTTATTTGGGCTTGTTCTGGGGTTTATGGCCCGAATGATAATAACTTGAGGGTTAGATGTGGGATGAGCTGATTGGAATTCAGCAATTATGGAAGTCCCATGGTGTTACATAGGGGATTTTAACATTGTTCGTTTTCCTAGTGAACGGTTGGGGGGATCTCGCCTTACCCCGGCTATGGAGATGTTTTCTGAGTTCATTGAGGAGCTTAGTTTGATAGATTTGCCGTTGGAAGGAGGGAGTTATACATGGTCTAGACTCTAGGGGCTTGGATCAACCTTCGATGTCTAGGATAGACAGGGCCCTGGTTTCTCTTGACTGGGAAGATCACTTTCTGGATGTGATCTAGCGGGTTTTACCTCGTCCTATTTCAGACCACTTCCCCATTTTAGTGGAGGCAAGAGGGATATTAAGGGGAAAAGTCCTTTTAGGTTTGAGAACATGTGGCTAAAGACGGATGGGTTCAAAGATAGGGTCCACTCTTGGTGGAATCGTTATTCCTTCTCAGGTACTCCCATTTTTGTACTTGCTAAGAAGTTGAAGGTATTGAAGGAAGACATTATTCAGTGGAATCGTAGGGAGTTTGGAAGTGTAGAGCGTCGGAAAAAAGAATTGTTGGAGGCTTTGAAATTATTGGATGCTAAGGAAGGGGAGTTTGGCCTTTCTGAAGTGGAGATTGGTGAGAGGGCTGTGTTGAGATCTCAAACTCAAAACCTTCTCTCTTTGGAAGAAGTCTCGTGGAGACAGAAGTCGCGGATGCTTTGCATTAAGGAAGGAGATAACAATACCAAATTCTTCCACAGGGTGGCCAATTCTCGGAGAAGGTATAATCATATTTGTATGTTGGAGGTGAATGGAGTTGTTTATGAAGACGAATCTGAGATGGCTGACCAAGTTGTACAGTTTTATAAAAACTTGTACAAGAAGACTGAGGAGTGGAGGCCTTTTGTGGAAGGTTTGGAGTTTGACCAATTAGAGGGGTTGGAAAGGGACTGGCTTGAACGGAGGTTTGAGAAGGAGGAGATTTTTCGAGTTGTCAAAGAGTTGGACGGAGATAAAGCTCCAGGTCCAAATGGTTTCTCTATGGCTTTTTTTCTATCACCATTGCTGGGGAGTTGTGGAAAGAGATGTCTTAGCTGTGTTTGAAGAGTTTTATCAACATAGTAAGTTTGAAAAATCCTTCAATGCAACATTCATAGCCTTAATCCCTAAAAAGAATGGTGCCTCCAATATTCGTGATTTTAGACCTATTAGCTTGGTGGGGAGTGTTTACAAGATTTTGGCCAAGGTTTTGGCAAACCGCCTGAAAGAGGTTTTGGATCAGTTGATATCTGAGTCTCAGAACAGTTTTGTGGGCGGTAGACAGATTCTTGATTCAGTTCTTATTGCTAATGAGTGCGTTGATAGCAGGGTGAAGAGTAAGACTCCGGGGGTTATTTGCAAATTAGATATAGAGAAAGCCTATGATCATGTGAACTGGGAGGTTCTTCTAGATCTGTTGAAGAGAATGGGATTTGGGTCGAGGTGGTGTAGGTGGATCCGCACTTGCATTTCTACTGTTCAATTCTCTGTCTTGTTTAATGGGTCTCCAGCTGATTTTTTTGGGAGTTCGAGGGGATTGAGACAAGGTGACCCGCTATCTCCCTTGCTGTTTCTGGTTATGATGGAGGTCTTTAGTAAGATGGTGAAAAGAGCTGAAGGGGCTGGTTTGCTTCGAGGTTTTAGAGCTGTTGGTAGTCAGGGTGGAGGGGTTTGTGTCTCACATATTTTGTTTGTGGATGATACGATTCTGTTTTGCGATGCAGATGAGGAGCAGATTATACATGTTTGGATGCTTCTTCTTTGTTTCCAGGCAGTGACAGGTTTAAAGGTTAATGTGCTGAAGAGTGAGATGGTTCCCATTGAGGACGTGCCAAATGTCCATGTTTTGGCAGAGCTTTTGGGCTGCTGGATTGGGTCTTTGCCTATGACCTATCTTGGTATGCCATTAGGGGCGTCCTACAAGTCCTCTACTGTCTGGAATCCTATGGAAGAAGATGTATTTGTCTAAAGGTGGAAGACTAACGTTGCTTAAGAGCACTTTATCTAGTCTCCCTACATATTATTTATCTCTTTTTACCATCCCTACGCATGTGGCCAATAAAATTGAGAGGTTGCAAAGGGATTTCTTGTGGGGGAATTCCAAGACACATTTGGTGGGGTGGGACAAGGTGTGTGCACCTTTGGAATATGGTGGGTTAGGGGTAAGGAAATTAACTACTTTTAATAAAGCCTTACTAGGAAAGTGGTTATGGAGGTTTGGGATCGAGGAGACAAGGCTTTAGAGAAGGGTTGTAGCTCTAAAGTTTGGGGAAGAATGGGGGGGATGGACTTCCAAGCTAGATAGCGGGGTACATGGGTGTGGCCTGTGGAGAAGTATCCGAATGGTTTGGGAGGAATTTAGCAAAAATATTCGGTTTGAGGTAGGGGCGGGAGATAGAGTTAAGCTTTGGACAGATCAATGGTGTGGGGAGTCTTCACTTCAATTGACTTTTCCGAATGTGTATGGGATGGCTTCCAATAGAAAGGCATCGGTGGCCTCCTCTTGAGTGGTTGGGGATAGAGGAACAGAGAAGCTGGAATGTTCATTTTTTTCGAGGACCAAATGATTGGGAAATGGGTGATGTGGATGATTTTCTCTGCACCTTGGGTTCAAGTCTTCCTCCCATTGAGAATGGAGATTGTATGCGATGGAAGTTGACAAAGAATGGAGATTTTGTTATCCGATCATTTTACAATAAGTTAAGAAGACATTTGCCCATTATTTTTCCTTGGAAAGTTGTATGGAAGGTTAAGGCTCCTCGGCGTGTCTCCTTCTTTCTGTGGACTGCTGTGTGGGATAAGATCCTTACAGGTGATAATTTGAAGGGTAGAAGGATGCATTTTGTTGATTGGTGCATTATGTGCCGTTGTAATGGGGAGACGGTGGATCATTTGCTATTTCATTGTGGTAAGGCTCATAGGTTGTGGAGTTTGGTGTTTAGATCTTTTGGGTTTTCATGGGTCTTGCCAAGAATGGTTGCAGATACTCTCTTTGGTTGGTGGAATTGGCCTGGAAAACACTCGTCTAGGATTTGGAATCTAGCTCCTCTGTGCTTAATGTGGTGTCTTTGGAGGGAGCGGAATTGGAGGACTTTTGAGGACTTAGAAAGCTCAGATGACCAATTATTGGCTTCTTTCAGTAGCTCCTTGTTTGACTGGTCTAGGACTTGGGGAATCACCTCTAGTGACTCTCTCCCTCTGTTCCTTAGCTCTCTCATTTGCATTTAATGTCTTTCCCCTTTCTTTTTTCTCTTTTCTTAATCTGCTCTATCTGTATTGTTCTCTCTGCCTTATGTTTTTTTGCATAAGGCAGTGTTCTTGAATATATATCCTTATTACTTATAAAAAAAAAAGACATATATGATGTTTATGAGTGAGCTTTATAGCGGACTAAAAGTAAAAAAATCCTTTATAATTGGATCTTTATGAGGAGAACTTAGATCCTTGTCAAGGTTTAAGGAAAAATGGAAATACAATCTTTATCTTTGTCTAGTTTGTTTACCGGCTTCTTGGAAATTCTTTTCGATAACTTCAGGTCATTATAGATGAAGCCATGCACTTCTTTATTCAATTCCTTTAAATTTTTTATGACCATTAAGGAAATTTTACTGAAAAGGATGAACACCACAGTACACAAGATGTGTACTTAGATGCCCATTCCTTCATATTCTTGGATCATTAACAAAGTTGAAATAATAGTATATGGGAGATATTTTCAGCTATTACAAAACAAGGTAATATAATTATATTCTAAAAATTGATTGGATTTCTAATGCAAAACTTTGTAATAGTTGTGGAAATGGATTGTTATCCAAAGCTCTTGCTATCTCATACTTTTAGATAGCTAAGGATAATTTTTGGCACACAAAATTATATATGGTCACTCTTCAGAAATATTAGTGGTTCATATAGTAAAGTGAGTGCGATACTTTATGAATTTTTTTAAAGTAGTACTTCACATTAGTGCAACTTTTATGATAATTTGTGGCCATTACTAGATTATAGTTTTACAGAAATGTCTATCTTAATATCGAGTTATTTGTGCTTTCTTATTGCTTCCTGCAACATAAATTTATGGTGTTATTTATCAAATATTTATATGATAAAAAGTTTTAGAGGTTTCTTTTGTCTTTGATAAATAAAACATAGTTTATAAATGTTTTCTTTCCATATTAGTTAATACTATCCTTTTGGTTTTCAGGTTAATGTTGATCACATTGACCGTTTCTTGAAAGAATTTGGAACTCAAGAGGTTGAAGATGATGAGGATGAGTTATCTCAACAAACCCAGGGTAACTCAAAAGCTAAGAAGTCTTCAAAGCCTTCCGACTTTCTAGAACTTTTTGGTGGAAAGAGGGATGAAGAGGATCATTTCATGTTTGGAATTAAGTTTACTAGGTAAGATTTCTTTAGTTTATAGTGATGACCCAACAAGTCCATCAAATTAACATTCTCAGTTGTGTTGGCATAATAATTGCGCTTCATCTAATTTTGTTATACACTGAGAAGATAAATAAGTTTTTTAGATGTGAGGCTAAAACTATGATAAATCTAGGAGTCATTGAGAAAGATATGTAGTAACGAAATTGGATCTCACTCTGTAGATTGTAAAACGTTCTCTGTACACAAATTATGGTTTTATGAACATGAATTACAAGGCACTTTGAGGGTTTTTCCTAGAATTTATGGTAGACTAGTGTGCATCTATAGAATCTTTATGTTTGAACCTAGGTTTTCATAAAATCAACTCCAAGCACCGGATGGGGGGGGGGGGGGGTACATGATATGTGATATACCTGTCCGTTGATTGATTATTTTCTCACCATTTGCTTTTTTGATATGTAATGTTTGAACCTCAGACCTGCCAATGAGCTCTAGCTCAAGTGGTACTTATTCCTTCCATAATAATGCCATGGGTTATGGGGAGTGTGTGTGTAACTTACCAATTTGAGAATATTTTAACCTAGGACCTACCATAATGCCACCCCATCATTTATTACTTGAGAATTTATCTATAGAATTGTGTTGTCCATTATTTTTAGTTCTTTCCAATTGGGTGGATGGATGATTAATCAACCTAGTGTTGTGGATTCCAAGTGCTGAATTTGCGTGGAATGTGACTATGCTTTTACGGTATCATTGTAATGGAGTATGCAGTAGGTAGGACTGTAGGAGCATCTAAAACTTTATTTTGCTGCTCAATGATTTTTGTTGCCTGTATCTACTCTTGTGATTTAAGAAACACTTGATTGGCTACGAAGAAAAACAGATAATGCTCATTTTTGTTGTAGTACAAATTATTCTACCAGGTATTTAGCTATCGTCATTTGATCAAACTTCATCAGATTTTCAATCTTTTAAAAGATTTCTGTTCTTGTGATTGCTTGATTAAAAAATTTAATTGTTAGTTGCTGTCATTGTATATTTAAGCATAAATGGAGTGAGTGTAGATGTGCCTGCTGGCTCATTTTCTTACTTTCTGTTTTTTATTTTTATTTTTTCCAATTTTTTGTAGGAAGAGCATAAAGTTGTACAGTGATTTCTATTCCTCAGACGTGATTGTTGCTTCTCCAGTTCGTTTGATTGCTGTAAGCATTTATTCTTTTGATTTGTTTTTCTGGTTTTTCTAATTATTATTGTGAAGACTGTTATAGCTTTTATATATTATATTCATTCTTTAGCACCATGCAAACATTTATTGCGTCCAATACACCAGGAACTTTTCTAGAAATACAAATTTACATCCCTATTTTGTCTTGATACACAGCAAATAGTTTAATCATGAAAGAAGAGAACTTAACTCAGTGCAAAGGGTATATGGTGCTGCCTTGGATCTGTTTTATAAGACCTTATTGGAACCTTTGTGTTGGTTTATCGGCTTTAAACATCTAGTGATGCAAGAGCATGGTGAAACATTAGTATGTTCTATGCTTCTGTTGAGGCTCTGTTACTTGTATAGGAAAATCCTGTTATTAGGTGCTAACTCAAGAAAATCCCAAGTTGAATATTATGCAGTGTTTTGGAATTTCATGATAGATAGTGTTGGGTCATAATCCAAGAATCGTTCTGGGAGATCTTTAGTTTGGTGAGGCCCTTTGAACATTAACTCTTTATGCCTGTTCTCATGGCTCAATTTCTGCAAGGCTGGTCCTGCAAAGAAGACAGATTTTAAATTAAGTTCTTCTAGTGTCTTTTATTTGTGAAGGGGATGAAGTTGCAATACCTTTGAGTGTCATATAATTTTCTTCTTTGAATTTGGAATTTCACTCCTCATTTCAATTGCCTCTTTTTTAAATGAAAAAAAGAAAAAAAATGGTAAATTAAGCAAATTTCACTCTTCAGTTTTCTTGCTGTCTGTAGAAGTGTTTGTCTACTTACTCTCTAGCTTAAAAGATCCTCTTTGACTTTAAGCTCAGCGGAAGGCTAGCAATTATTTTCAAGTACTATGTTCACAACTCTCTCTTATGTGCATCAAGATAGTTGAACATGATAACTCATTCTCTTTTTCCTCCCTTCTCTTTTGGGCAGTATTATAATGAGTTGTGATCCTTCCTTGACAGACTGTAGTATTTAAGGCTTTTTATTCCTGTCTTCTCTGGGAATATACATGGCTTCAGAATTGCACCTTGTTTATTTAATGTCCAAGGAATAAAAGAGCCTTTGAGGAAATCTCTAGCCAAAAGTTGCTGGCATTATTACTTCCAACACTCTTCCCCTACCCACATCCCTCCCCTTTTTTCTAAGTGATGGGTACTGATAAATTACCGATTATCCTAAATGATTAAGCTATTAGGAAATGATGAATTTAATTATTTAAACATAATTCAAACACTTCCCTTAATAAATGGGCTGAACATATGGGACTTTTAAGTAGAGTGGAGACAGGGTTTGAACTTGGGACTACTTATTTTGATACTATGATAAATTACCAATTGTCCCAAAATTTTAAGCTGTTAAGAAATGATGAATTTAATCACCTAACTATAATTCTAATTGGTATATTTCAATAATTTAGTTTGAAGACATGAATCCTAGTTCATTTCAAAATGTAAGCATATGGAAACAGAAGATTCCATCATGATGAAAAATGTCTCTCCTTACTGACATGTTATCATTTTGCTCAAGTCATCCAGCATGTTTGAGGGGCGATGAGAAGAAACATAGTTTTATGTATTGTTTTGGCAAGATGTTCACCCTACAGGCATCTTAAACTGTATATATAGTGCAGGTCTATTGTTAGTTGACTTTTCTACCTGTATAATATTATGTTTGGTTATCCTCTTGAGATTTTATGGAGAATTTTACCTTTTTTATTTTGGCTAAAAATGCAAGTGACACCAGACTTTTCATGTCAGAAAATTTCGGAGGCTAAAACATTCAAGGAAAAAGATGTAGATTATCTCTCCTCTATAGAGGTAATTTGTCTTTTTTGTCATTTTTCAGGAGTATGTCATTATAATTATTCTCACTTAAAAAAAAAAAAAAATTGTGCCTATAAATTTTCCTATACTGTTAACAGAAAAAGTATTTGCCATGAGCAGGTTCTTATCATTGATCATGCCGATGTAATAGCAATGCAGGTATGTGGTGCAGTGAATTTAATTGCTAGAAATATATTTGTTGCAGTTCATATGGTGCAAATTGTCCATTTTGTTTCTTATTCTTTTTATTTTTGATGAAAATTATCCAGAATTGGTCCCATGTGAATACAGTTGTTGAACAATTGAATCACATACCATCAAAGCAGCATGGAACTGATGTTATGCGCATTAGACCGTGGTATGTAATACGATTTTCCAAGATAATTTAATCATTGTGTTTGTCCCCTCCCTCCCATTTATTTAAATTTTTACTTTTCTTTTTTATGGTGTGGCTGTGCGGGTTGACTGAGGGAACCTCTAGTGTATGGGATATAAACAAAGTTTCCTCTCGATGTTTTATATTTTTTGTTTTATATATAAAGAAATGCTTAGCTAATCAAAAGATGCTTTATATCCTTTCTTGAGTTATAGTGACCCTTTAACTTGTCTTTCATGTTTAGGTATCTGGATGGATATGCAAAGTTTTACCGGCAATCAATTATTTTGGGCTATTATTCTAACCCAGGTAATAGGGTTTCCTGCTATTCTTAAAAACGCTTTGATAAGAACATTGCCATTGTTTGTGTGTGTGTGTATATGTTTTTGTTTTTATTTCTATTTTTATTTTTTTTGGGGGGGGGGGGTGGTTTTGGAGGTGTGAGAAACCATATCATAAATCACCTTGTGTTATCCAGTTGTAATTTTTTCAAATTTGCAAATTATGGTGTGATGTAGATTTTAACTTTTTCAATCCTATTTATATGTATGCATGATCCAGCTAGCCTTTGTCAGGGCAATCCTGAGCTTTTGACCATATTTAACACAAGAGTACCTTTGACTAATATTTGAAAAATAGATATATTCTAATCTGTATCTGTACTTTCTGTCCCAGATATCAATGCATTGTTCAATCGCCATTGCAGTAATTACCAAGGAAAAGTATGTTGATATTTTTTTACATTTTCTATACTGTCTTCACACCAATGTAGTAACCTACCTCAGAAAAGGTGATCATGAACAGCCTGGAGGCTTAAGAAGCTATCACTTCACTTTGGAAGAATGAGAAGAGAGGGGACTATATCCTTTTCTTCCATTGATATATTGCCTGAAGGAAAAAGAAACAAATGGGTTGATTAGAGAAGTGCAGTTCATTCTAGGCTAGCCAAAGTTTTTAACTTAACAAGTGAATTTAGTTTAGAGAGAACTTTAAACAATAAGTTTCAAGTACTACACTTCGACACATTTTATCAAGGATTTCACCGAAGGATTTGCTGGGTTCTAATTTTTTTTTTCTTTTTTAGTGTTGATGCAAATTGAGTGTAGTCATGGATCCTCTTAGGTATATGACTCACAAGCCAAGGCTTAGGTCAAAGCTGTTCTATCTTCTATCTGTGTTTGTACTCTATGTTCACGAGGCATTCCACCATGTCACTCATTTTTTACCTGTCCTATATTTTAATGTTGAGACAAATGCTTATTTATAATGTGGTCCTATTTAATATTCATTTTTTTGTTGTAATCTCTTTTTATACTATGTTGAGTCATGTTTCTGAGTAAAATATGTTTTTTCCTGTTCTGGTATCTCTGCCCTAAATCACCTATATGCCAATAGCTAATAAAACATTGATCTCTTTTATTTGAGTATTACTAGTATACTCCTATTATAATGAAAACAAAAATGATCTGCTTGCTGTGAATAAAAGTGGACTGGTATATTGCTTCCTATGCAAGCATTTTTTTCTTTTAAACAAAAAAGTGTCATGTATAATCTCATCTATTTTAAATTTTATGATATCGATACTGTTAGTTTTATTTTCAGGTGAAGTTGGTTTGCGAGTATAAAGGTGTTCTTCCAAAAGTGATACTCCAAGTACGGCAGGTGTGTTTGCCTCACCGTCCTTTCGTATGCTTAAATTAGAGCTGTTTTTTAATATCTTAAGACATTAAGATGCTCATGTTGTCTTATTTTATTTCATTTCTTGTTTGATATTTCAAGAACTGGGTGAATCAGTGATCATTCTGTCAGCATAAAAAATTGAGACTGGGTAGATCTAAATTAATGTAAATGGAAGTATTGTTTTGATAAATAATGAAATTTTATTGATAGCAAAAAATAGTCACCCAAGTGTATAGGATGTATACAAAGGGACATTACAATCAGGCACGCAAAATACAGTGATCAATCATAAATGGACAGTATTGTGTGTTACATCTCTTTGCATTTCTGCTCATTCATCCCCCCAAATAGTACAAAAACATTTTATTCCCATAAATTAATTACAAACCGAAGATGACATTAAGCAAACAGTTAAGTACGTGTTTGTGATTAATATATTACAAATCAAAATTTTTACTTTCTTTAAATGGAAGTATAAGCTTGAATATTGATTCCTGATATACATGTTTAAGGCAATGAATGCAAAGGGTGGATCAAACTTTCAAGGATGATAGTGTAATGTGCAATTATGATGGATCTAGTGTATTTTATATGATATTCTATAGTGGATTTTATTACACATAGGTTTTCTTATATTTCGAGTTTAACCTTTTTTTTTTTTAATTTTTAATTTTTGGTAAATACATATTCATTGCACTTTACTGCTCTTCTTTTCATCATGTCTTTTTGTCCCACGACCAGCTCACTTTCTGCCATGTTCACTAAAAGGCTGGACATCACCTCTAAGCAAAAAAGGGGGGGGGGGGGGGGGGGGAACTCAAATGTTTCTAATTATTACTAGTGTTGGTATATCATCTGCATATTCATATTTGTGTCTCCTGTAACCATAAATAAATAAATAATTGCATCTCGAATTGTCATCTCCAGTCTTTGTTTATATCTTTGCTATGGGATAAATTGTCTTTTGCAAATTTGATAATTTGGGGGGGGGGGGGGGGGCGCATGGGAAGAGATGGACAAACACTTATAAAAAATAACATACTCACACAAAGATAGAGAGAAGAGGCGGACAATTACGTGCCTTAAGGATTTTCATCTCTAGGCTGACAAAAAAATGGAATAGATTTCTATGGGACAAAAAATGTGGGATTCATTAGGATATGTGGCTGGAATATGCATCCAATTTTCTTGTTCCTCTCCCTCCACCTTTTCCTCTCCTCTTCATCCATCTTCCCCCGTACAAACATAGGGTTAGTTATCAGTTCAAGAATTTTTAAGTTGAAAAGAATGTTTCCCTCTTGGTTGGTTTAAAATGGATCTTCACCTTCTCTTATACATTCTACCATATGCATTCTACCAAGTAGGAAATACTAGATGGTTGATTGACTTGGTCTTTTTAATCATCATTATTATAATTCCTTAAAAGTCATCATTCCTGCCAATGACATCTGAGATACTAACATAGATGCATTTAACAGGTACCTGTTTACTTCTTGTGTTTCCAATGTCATCCCTTTATTGCTTTTTTTTTTTTCTTCCAAAAGTGAGATTAATGTTAAACCTTAGGGAGGAAGATATTTTGGAAAAACAGATCATATTTACTTTTGATTAGGACAAACATTTGGGGTACACTTAGATAGAAAGGGGAGATGAAGGTAGGGTTTTTTTTTTTTTCCTGGACTTATTTTCCCCTCTTCAGTATTATTTCTAGCTGCTGACACTTTTGTTTGAGATGGCTCTTGAGGGGTCAATGCATGGAGCAGGGTAATTTCATGAAATGTTGAAATTGAATTTGGAAATAAAATGTGAAAAATGGTTTTGTTTTCAATGTAATTACTAATTAGGTTGGAAATTGTGTCCTATGTTTTAATCCTTCAATAGTATACTGTGGCTATAAAAAAATGCTTACATAATTCTAATCTCAGTACATGATTTCCTTCTTGTTTTAGTAGGATTCTAATCTCATTGATCACTATTTTAAATCCCCTCTCTTACTGTGTAAACATTAAGTTTTATTATGCTTTCTCAACCTTACAGATTTATGAGCGATTTGATGTGGACTCAATAGCAGATGCTGATGATGCTCGTTTTGATATTTGTCAAGAAGGTTTGTTTTAAACTTATATCTTGTTGATTTAGTTGTGCAAATGCATCATGTGAACGGAACATATGATAGGGCATCTCTTCTTAGGACTCAAAAATTACCATCAAGTTTTAGGCATCTTTACTTGAGTTAGAACTTTTGGTCCCCCTTATTTTTGTGATAAGTAACAAAACTTGTATTAAAATAAAACATCCCAAATACACCATGGTGTACTTAGGGAGAAGTACAATTAAACTCTCAAATTACAATGCTCAAACATGTCTAAAAAAGTTTTTTTTTTTTTTTTTTTTTTTTGAGGAGAATGAAAGCAACACTCCAATCTAATGAAGTACGAAGGAAAAAAGGCTTTAATTTCAAGGATAGACTGTTCACATCCCTCAAAACTTCTAGCATTTCATTCTTTCCAAAGACGCCACATGATGCAATGTGGAACCTCCTTCCAAAATGCAATGTTTCTATGCCTACCAAAATAACCCTGCCAAGCTGCAAACATGGAGTCCAAATAAACGGTAAACCATTGTCCATAACTCATAAGAGATAGGACAATGAAGAAGAAGGTGATCCATTGACTCCCCATACCTTTTTCACATGCAGCACCAATCCGTTATAATAATGCCTCTCTTTCGGAGATTGTCCGTAGATAAAATCTTCCCTAGAGCAGCAGTTCAAGAAAATAAGGCAAAACCCTAGAGGGGACTTTTGAACGCCACACCAACTTCCAAGGAAACGAAGTGCCATTAGATGAAGGTAAGGAAAGATAATAACCTCACACCTCAAAACCCCTACTCTTAGCAGGCCTCCAGCAAAGTCTATCCAACTCTCAGTCTTGGACTGGTCTAGAGAATTGAACATCCCAATGGGGTGCCCCATTTGAGAGATGTAAACCCCAGCTATTGATATTAAAAAATGAAATTTCAAGTCCTGTAAGTCTTCTTAGATTAGGTTAAGGCTTTGAACTTTAACCGTCAGTTGCAGCTCAACTTAACCTGGATGTGGAACTTAGCTATGGATGTTCATAAGCTTGAGGCCCACACCCATGACTCATGAGCTTGAATCCCTTTGGGCGAAGATCAACAGCAAAACTTTTGAGTGGGCAGCTGCTGAGTATTGTTAGTGGTGCCACCCATGAGATCTTGGCCATCCGTAAGAATGAGACCATCAGGAACCCTGATAGAGAGATTGGGAGGTTCTGGAATATAAGTTGGTTTACATAGTTTTTGTGGTTGGCAAAGGGGTTGTGGATGTTCCTGTGTGGTCAACATGGGGCCAGGTTTTTAGTTTATGTTATTTATTTATTTAGTTTCTTTGGTTAGATGTTTTGTATAGGTGACCTTGATGCTATTTGGTCCGGGTATTGGTATTGCAATTCAAAGGGCTTTTTTTTTTGGTGGGATTGAAAGTTATATATTGAAAAGTATATTATATTAATTAATTAATTAATTGTTATGTCTCTGCTCTATATACTAATTTTTCAAAATTATCATATCGTTTTGTCCATATATTGTACCCATATATCGTGTTGTGTCCATGCTTCCTAGAATAATACCATGGCCTGTGTTTGGGCTTTAGATGTGTTTCGTCTTAACTAGGCTTGGCTGATGAATGGCAGTTTGTGCTAGAGTAACACCCATATATCATATACTAAATGGCAGTTTGTGCTATCCATGGCTGTGTCTCTCTTCCGTCACTGGAATTTCGTCATCCTTACTTCCACCCATGTCATTTTAGGTTCCGTTTTGCTCTTTCACCTGAATTCACCTATGCATTAATAGGTGTTTGTTAAAATTATTGGACCATCTCAGGATCTCAGACTTATCTTTGGTTTGTGTAAGGGTCAATTTCTTCTTATCATTCATTTGGCTGCCACTCATCTATTACATTACATGAGAGTCTTCTGTCTTTCAAAGAATTCCATTTGGAAGACTAAAAGTTATCAGGCTATAATTAATAATGACTATATTTGTGCAGGTGTTCCCAAAGATAAAAGATTCGGTTCAGGTACTTTTATTTTTCTTGAACTTAAAAGAACAATCTAATGTGAAATTTTAAGTGTTTGATATGACTGTTATAAACTGTTCAATGTTTTAAACTTCTGTGGAACTTTCCAATGCAGGGGGGAACTATGCTATTTATCAGTTCTTACTTTGAATTTGTTCGAATTCGAAATTTTTTGAAGTCACAGGAAGCGTCTTTTTGTCTGCTTGGGGAGTAAGAAGCTTTGTTTTCTTTTTTCATTGCTTGTGTTGACCGTTATATGTATCCTGCCAAGCATTCAGCATTGCCTTTTAAGATATCAATTTTCTCCATGGGTTTTTCATGTAATTACCTGGGAAATGGTGGTCTTGCTCTTCAGGTACACACAACCGAGTGATATTTCCCGTGCACGGCTTTGGTTTTTTGAAGGAAGGCGTAAAATTATGCTTTACACGGAGAGGGCACATTTTTACTACAGATACAAGGTTATTTAGACTGCTTCTGCACACACTTTTTCACCATGTAAACTTATAGGTTCAACAGTGTACCTAAGTGCATCTATGCTTGATTTACTTCTATAATGCATCTAATTTATCAAATCAAATATCAGAATCATTTTTTATAATGTATAGTGTTGACATATCCATTCATATTTCCTTGCTTGTAGATTCGTGGTATTCAGAATTTAATAATCTATTCACTGCCAGAGAGGAAGGAGTTTTACCCTGAGGTGAGCGTGATCTTTGTATAATAGGTTGCCTTTCTCATAGCAGCCTCATTCTTTAAATTATTGCTGCATTTTGGAAAGCCTATTATTATTATCATTATTTTAAAACAAAAATTGGATGGGTAAATCTCACCTTATTTTGGATCTCTTTAACCATCATCTTGGATTTTGCAGATTGTTAATATGCTTGATGGGTCCCATAACATGTCTTGCACGGTGCTATTTTCTCGCTTTGATCAGTTCAGGGTAATATTCTGCTCTCTTTATTGGTAGGCTAGCACATATGGGCGGGTACAAAGTAGGGTACACCCTTACATGTGCCCCCAGGGAGGAAAACATATATTTTTAATTTAATCTATTTTTTTTTTTTAAATCCTTTGATTTTGAAATTTTTTAAGCGTTTTATTATTTTGAAAACTCACAATTAAACATAAAATATGCCTAAAAATGAAGAAAATATATCTAAAGATATGAATTAATTAATTTTCCTATTCCCCATCATTTTGTCATAATTTTTCAAGAATTATTGTGTCCTGTGTTGTGTCATATCTGTGTCCTTATCCATGCTTTTAGGTGGTGATGCAAGGCAGTACTGTTTGTGGATTGTGCTTTGAACCCCATGTGTATGTAGTGTACTCATGTAATCCTGTGAGTCCTACATCCATGTTCACTTTAACCGAGGATGGTTGATGCAGTCATGGATACCACTAAGCACTGTTACAGAGTTTTCATATCGAACTCTTATCCCCATAATAACTGATCACATGCATTGACATATGCCGTTTTGATATAAGACCTGATGAAGACATCCGAGACGTACTTTGACTGTTAGCTGTTCTCTCTATTTCCTTAGGTTTACCATGTAGATTTTTATTTTTAAAATTATGATGGAGGTGGGGGAGGGCTAAGAGTTTCCATTGGTGGTAAATTTGGGGTCCTCAGCTCATCACTCTGTCCTCCTCTTTTTGGGTGTTTTTTTATAATGTTATATCCCCATACTTTATAATGTAGTTTAGTTCTAACATTTCCCCCCCTTGCTGACTAAATTTTAGCTGGAGAGAATTGTTGGAACTGCTCCTTCAAAAGGATGGTGACGTCAGAGAAGGGTGTCTTCGTTTTTTGCTAGAAGACTTTTCTGTGCTCTAGACACTAGTAAATGCAAAAAGGATAATGTATGGGAGAGGCCAGAATGGCAATCCCATTGTCCATAAGCACCAGAAGAAGCCAATCTTTATTTCCGACATCACTGCATTAGAGACTGTTGGGATATTCTTTCTTTGACCTTAGCTAGCAATGATAACAATTGGTCTTGAAAGGATGCTTGAAATCAATTTTATAACTCGAGGAGTTGGATCATTTTTGACAATGAGCATTTCAGGACTTGCTCTTCGTTTCTTTTATCCCTCTTTTCTGATTTGATTGAGAATGCTGAATTTGTATTTAAGAAATTTAAGTGAAGAGTTTGTATAGGAAAGCGAGGCATATAGCAGGATTCTTTGTATTAGTTGTTTCCTCTTTTCAAATTCACTATTCTTGGGGAATTCATTGCTGCTGTAATTTGTCACTTGGAGTTGTCTCCTTTTTAGTTACATATTTTTTTTTCTCCTGATCACTGTTTATCAATAGTAAGTAGATCCCAGTTTTTTCAATATAAACTATTACAGATGCTAGCAAGCTTCGCGAAGTTGTGTGTGCATGCATCAGCTTTAAGCGTTTTTTTCTTCTAGCTGGGCCAGATCAGTCAAGAGTCTGATGCTTCTTGATTTCAAACAATGGTGCTCAGCAGGTCAGCATTTGACAAGCAAATTGTGCCATTTTAAGTGACTTGTAATTTTGACGGTTACAATTGCAACAAGCAAACAAGCTAAGCCTGGGCTTTTCTTATATGATGAACAATTGAGCTGTAGTTGCTGGTAATGAGCTGATAATGCAGTGTGAGAATGTCATTAATTTGGTTGGGACAAGCACCATTGCGGAAGAAAGCTTGCTCTTCGGATATTCTTTCGACATCTGCGAATCATAGCAATTGCCATCTGATACGTAAATTAAAACCAAGTTTCAAGGGAGAAAGGATAATGCCACTGACCCCAGTGTTTCTCAAAGACAATGTTACGGCCATTTTCGTGTGTGTGTATATATATATTTATATCAACCTAAAATTTTTAATATTTTTCCCCTTATGCTTCCATTCCAAAGTTTAGTCGGTCTTGTGCTCAATTTGGATTCTAGCAGACCATGCACCAGAAGATAACATAGTATTGCAGTAACATTTTTAGTTTATTTAGGCTAGACTAAGATCAAATTTTTAAAAAGAAAATGAATAGGAAAAGGAAATCTTCTTTACTTAGAAATCAATCAAATCTCAATTACAAAATTAATTTTAGTATTGAAGTCCAAGTTTGTACAACACACATACTAGTTAATGTATAAAAAAGCACGAACTCATATATGTAGGCAGAGGATTACAGCAGCAGCAGAGGTTTGAGCTCCAAATAGGCTGGATTGCGATAGAGTCTCACCTAAAGACTGTAGGTTGGCAGCTCCTACTGGAGGATGCATGTAAAGTGAGGGAGTGTGCATAGAAGGGGTCCAGTTTTGTCAGGAAAGAGAGGGAAGGAAGAAAGATGCTAGCTGGTTGCTGCCGATGGGTTTCTGATTCAAGAGTTGCATCATCTTGGCTGTCAGGGAAGCATTTACTTTGGATTTGACCAAAGGCTTCCACTCTGCTTCTTTTGACTATTTGCGGGATGTAACTGCTATGTGGGATAAGGAGGTGATGTTGGATGTTAAAACCTATGCTAGCTGACATTAGGATCCTACAAACACAATTACAGCAATGCTGGTTTCGATCCATCAGTCAATTGGTGTTGGTTGAGGTCAGAGGGCAGCGAGGCTTCTACTAGCTTTATGAACATGGTGTGAACTAGAAGGTAGTTGGATGTGGTCTGAGTCCTTTGTTGACTTTGTTCTGCGCTGCGCTTTTGTTCTAATTGGTTGTTCTTGGACCTTTTGACTATTGCACCAAGAAAAAAAAAACACCTAGACAAGGTTTCAAGTTCCAAATGATTCCCCAAATTTTTTTAATTTTTATTGAGAATCGATTCCCCAAATTCAATATTTGCTAATTTACATTAATTTCTTGTACATATGTTATTATATTCAACAATGCGATAAATCTAAAAAAGGAACCATACCACATAACCACACAATAAAATGATTCTTCCCTGTACATCAAAAGTTTATTAGAAATAAGACTCTGATCACGTCTTCTGGCTTTTGATCCCCATTTGTATAGAAGTAGGGTGTGTTTTTACTTCAAATTTGCACAAGGTTATTTAGAAACCTAATAATTTTTCTAAGTATCTTGGTCACTTAATTAGTTTCCTACAAATGCTGGTCTTCCTCCAGTTTTCCTACCTTGCTATGAATTGGCTTTATCTCCACTTCATGACCCACAACCTTTTATTCATTACAAGTATCACAAGATTTTTCAAACTGGGATTCCATCTACAAATACAAGAGAAAAAAGTGTAATACATCAGATGAGAAACTCTGGTAAAATATTTGACCATTTAATGCATTTTGAAGACCGCACAAATACACAGGCAAAACCTAGGACTTTGAGATAGGATATAATAGGTTTACAAACACACAAGATTTACTTAAAATTTTAAGCAGTCTAGAGTGACAGGTTGAGAAATGATACAATAAGTTCGCAAGCACGCATGAGTTCTTTAAATTTTTAAGCATCTTAGAGTTACAAGTTGAGAAATGATACTATAAGTTCACAAGCAAAATGAGTTCTTTAAATTTTTAAGCATCTTAGAGCTACAAGTTGAGAAATGATACAATAGATTCAAAAACATACGAGAGCTCTCTAAATTTTTTAAGCATTCTAGAGTTACAAGTTTATGAAGGACAATACTAGGGTATCCAGGGTGCATCTATTGATTCAGATCAGAAATAAACCTCCTGAATGATTAAGCATTTTTATAACATATGAAATGTGAACCATGCAGCAATAAGAAATTAGAGGAAACTAAAGAGGATACTCAATACGTAATGAAAGATTATAGACATTCAAGTAGGTTTTCTTGAAAGCCTGCAGCTCAAAAAAACTAATGAAGTAGCAAAACATATGGAGGAATAACAATCCAAGGATCTCTCTCTTCAATACTCACATTGTTATAAGGTAATGAAATGCCTTACATCGTATAATAGGAAAAATAATTTAATTGCAGAGTATGTTTTTCATGATGAAAATATTTCATTTGATTGTTTTATCCCTATTTAACACATTTTGGTTGTCAATTGAAAAATATTTTTCAAAGCCTCATCTTGTGCACAACAATGGAGCATGGCTCTAGTAAAATAGGTTGTATGATCTTATCAACTTAAAGAGCAAAATTTCTGCATTAAAATTATGCAAATCAAGACAATTACTATCTGCGTTCTCTCTAAGCTTTTCCCATTATCCACATAAATTCTGAATATATGGGGACTGAAAACACTTGCAACATCAAGTAAAGCACAAAATTTACTAATCCAAAGGCAATTTTTAATCCTTTCCCCTTTCACCTTTTCTACAAAATTTATAAATTATTTAAAATAGTTCAACTTCTATTATTGTAATGAACAGTGCTAGAGGTCTCAAATGAGGTGACACTGACATATCCCTTCATTTCAAACCAAATAGACCACCATTTCCAAATTGACAGTACAAAAATATAATATTTTAGGAGTGAGAATGACTCTAGTGAAAAATAGCATCTATGTACAATTCATGAGTTCAAATGTAATGAAAATATGACACAATTCTTCTTATAAGTTATAACCTAAAAAAAAAAAGATTGGACAATCTTTTCAGTATGCTTAGACAAATACTTAACCAGAAGTCCTATGATTCCCAAGAGAATTTATAAATTGCAGCAACCTAAAATCTAACATACTTATAATCCTTCTAATACTTTTAACCATTTAAAAATTACACATACTCTAGATAGATACATACATACAAATGTGTATATGCATATGTTATGTTTATATGTAATTAAAAATTTTAATAAATGAAGTGTAACAGTGTCACAAGACAATAAAAGAGGGAGTGTTATTGGCAACTTAGTGGCAAATGGCTGATCTTAGACAGGGCTTCATCTTCTGCCATGTGCTGATTCAGATTCTGGACTGGTCAAGATGTGTTTTGATTAATTTAAGATCCATTTGTTCTGTCTCTTGGGTTGAGTAATGAATTGTTCATTTAAACCCTGAAATAAATTCATATGACATTTATTTATGGCAATAATCAAATATCCACATTGTAAAATGCCAAACATCTGCATTAGATTACAATGGTAGTTTTGAGAATGATTTTACACCTATGAACTAGTGATGAAACCAAATTCGATATCATTCATGAACTAAGTTGTATTCAAGGGAGGAATTGAGAATATAGCAGGAAGGGACAAGAAAGAAGGAAAAGGAATGAAAATAAATATAAATTCAATGACATTTAATCAGCCAAAGTCAATGCTGGTTATCAACACAGAGAGATTTTAGAGGCCAGGGGAAGATCATGGATCATCCAAGACTTCTGAAGTCAACCTCAGAAAAGCGAAAACATGAAGCTAAAAAGTTGGTGGATCACCCATGACTTCTCATGTTGATTAACTCAATAAAAAGCAAAAAAACATGAACAAAAAAGTATGCATAATTGATGATCAAAAGATGCTTACATCATAAGCACACTTGTTCGCAAGTTATCAAATCACGCATATAGATAGGCAAAGTTACAATGGAAATTGACAAGATGTGCTCCAATTTTATACATTGTTCACAAGGTATATACCAGATTTTTCCAATGATAGAGAAATCCAAGATTTGGCATTCCGCAATAAAAATTCACAAATTAGATCATTGTAGCTATGATTGCGGTAAAAGCAACTTTACGAGATATCCTACTGTTTGGACCAAGCATCTTCACCAAATTTAGCAGCAAAAGATTTATTAGGAACAAAATGTACACAGAATTTTTTAATTAAAAAAAAAAAAAAAAAAAGCCTAGCAGAGAAAGAAGAAGAAGATAACAGTGGATGGGGAAAACAGAAACAGAATGTGAGTATCAAACAACTTTGGCAGAGGATCCATTATTAAAGAAGATTGTGGCACTTAGTGAAAAAGGAACACACAATCATAACATAACAGAGTTTGTAATAAATTAGCAAATAAGAACAAAAGGAATAAAATCACATTTAAGAGTGAATATATCCTTGCTCGCACACACCACGGGAACATTTGATATGAGCAGCTTCGACTTGGGACAGACTATTGGCCATATATATCCTATATCAGACAAAACAGGAAAAGAAACCATTCATGAATTTTTTTTTTTACAAGAAGTATAAAGCGTATATACATCTATGCCCATGGACTTACTTACCGGGAAGATGTGATTAATAGCTGGTTGGTCCAATCCAAAAGGGAATTTAAAAAAAGATATATTAGAGAAAGACATACCCATGCTTGGAATTTACAGAAATGGACAAAGGGTTGAAGGACATTCTTAGTGTCGGGAGAGTCCCGCTCCAATGATTCCCTCAACTCCAACGATGCCAAAATCGTTTGAAGAGAAGGGGGAGGAGATAGTTGTCCATTACTAAGAAGGGGCAGAGAGAGAGGGAGTCTCTTCACCTTCAGACATCTGATTATCTGAATAGGTTCAAGAGAATCACAAACTATTACTTGCGGAGAAAGGATTGTCACTAATGCTATGTTTGGACGTTGGAAAAAGTAGAGAGATTAGACTAGAGTGAGGGGGAGTGATTAAATTATCTGTTGATGTTTATTAAGAAAGAAGGGAGAGGGATTTGGAGGGATTTAAAGGGGTTTGAACTACTTCTAAGTCCTCAACTACTTCTAAGTTCTCATTTTTAATTCTCTCAAATTGGAGAGATTTGAAGGGAAAGTGAAGCGTAAAAATGTTTGACAAAATGAATTATCAAATTTGCCCTTACTATATTAACAAAATTACAAATGAAAAGACTAATTATTCCTCTTTTCCTTACTAAAATTTAAAAACATCCAAACAAGGTGGAGGATAACTATCCCTCTCTACTCTACTTCCCACTACTCTACTCCCCTCTACTCTCTTTTACTCTTCTCCCTCTTTAAACTTCCAAACATGCCATAAATTTTACAGCTGGAGAGAATTGCTGGAACTGCTCCGGCAAAAGGGATGGTGACATCAAAGAAAGGTGTCTCCGTTTTTTGCTAAAATATGTTTAAAAACTTCAAATGAGACCGAATAGAAATGATATTGTAATTTTATTACTACTTAAAAACAATGGAACTCTTAACTTGGGGCATTCTGAAATGTAGTTTTCAAGATTAAAGCCTATTAATTTGAAACCTAAGCCTAAGATTACTAATAGACCTATGAATTTTTATCAGATAAGGGAAGTATAGGCTCTTATACCAATTACAAAATTTTCAGGCACTCACAACACTCAAAATTATAACAACACTCAGAACTATTTTACATTCCATGATCTCTACAGAAGGGATCATAGGCTTATAGCCCTTTTATAGCAGTTTTTATTTTTATTTTTTATTTATGTCATGATGACATATTAGTGTGAGACATTTCCTTGTGAAAGAGATTTGATAATGGTTATTAATTGACCAACTTTAATAAAGTAACCTAATTTTTTTAAATAAATTTTATTTTTGTCTTGAGGTGGCACTTTGCCTTCTACAAAAGGGTCACTAGTACATTACCAATGATCCCTTCAGGATGAATAAAGATAAGATGGGCTTTGAGGAGTTGGTGTCTACGGGAAATGAAATTATTGTCGATAGGAGTGATGCTAAAGTTGATGATTGTACAATAGTTAGATGTGCAAATTGGGGGAGGGGGCAATTAGACATAGCGAATGGTTGGTCAGGTCGGGTTAATCAGGTTACGGGTCAAACAAGTTGAATTAAACAGGCCATTTTAAACGGGTTGAAAGCGGGTCGGGCCAATCAGGTTACGGACTGGTTAGGGCCGACCCGTATTTACACACAAAAAAATGCCAAATTTTTAGAGAGAATTAATCAAATCAATCAAGGAAACAAATTGTACATAATACCTTTTTTTTTTTTGTTAAGTGGGAACCTACTATTATTAGACTATTTGTGTTACTATTATACATGTAAAGGGGGAAAAAAAAAACCAGAAAACATAAAACTTTTCATATCTTTCCAAATTCTGATAGTTTTGTGCATGACTAAAATTCTTTACACTCATAATAACAAAAACCTTTCATGTTAATAACTCATAGGCATAATGCTTATAATTATAAATTTACAACTTGAGAAAGAGATAGATTTTAAGGTGCACTAAAAGTATATATTTTAAGTTTACACATTTAAGATTCAAAATTTACTAATGATATGGACTTTTGGATTTTTTTTTTCTTTTACTTTAGTTTTGTTTTCTGCTATTTAGACTTAGTGTTAGTAACTTAGTCCTAGTATTTAACTTTACTACTTAGTATTTAACTTTACTACTTAGTGTTAGTAACTTAGTCCTAGTATTTAACTTTACTACTTAGTATTTAACTTAGTGTTGGATGTTTAGTAGTGTCGACGTGTAGTTGCAAATGATTTTGCCTTTTGTATTTTTTTTCTCTACTACTTCGTATTTAACTTAGTGTTAGACGTTTGTTGATACCCGTTTTCGCGACACATTTCGTACAAGCCCGATTCAACTAAGCCCGACTTCTTTGTCGGCTCAATTTATGTATTATATTTTATTTATTCTTTTAAGCATGGCCCAAGCCCATGCGACATATCGGGGAAATTGAGGAAGTGTGGTTTGGAGGGTATGGGTCGGTTCCTTTCGGACCTTTTGCATGAGCCCAGCCCATGCGTGCTACCAAGTGGGCAAGGGACACTGGTAGCACCTCAGGCTCATGGAGGAGGTCTTGTATCCAAAATTTTCACCCCAAAACAGCTTTTATGCTCTGTGTGACTGTGGCCCAAAGTTTCTGTCCGAACCTTTTTTTTCCTTTAAAAATGGTTGGCTCTCATTGGCCAACTTCAGCTGCTAGCTCTCATCTAGTTAAGCTTCCCAATAGTCTGAAACAACTGAAAATGAGGAGCCAATGAGGGTTTAGTCAAGCTTTCCCTTAATGATGATAAAAGCAATCCTTCCTTTTATCCAAACAAAAGCAAACCTGAAAATCACTCATTGTTTAACACCTTAGGGTCCAAAGCCTTTTCTATTGACCAAAAACCAGTTACTTAGAGCACCCCAAACTCAATATAAATTCCACAATTAGATTCAAAACAAGGAGGATGTTTTACTCTGAAAGCAACACCCCAAGCTCAATGCAAGAGTCTTTCTTCAACTAAAAAAAACAACCAGCCACATTCTACCTAGAGGGCTGAAACTTTAGAGCAAAAACCCATTCAGCCAGTCAATAATCTCACAAATTCGAACCTTAGGGGTAGAAATATGGGTACAGGGGAGCCTTCCCTCTCTTCCTCACGACCTCCCTCAATTTCCTCTTCTGTGTGACTGCGGGTCGAAGTTTCAGACCTGTTGAGCCACGTTTTACTCACAGACCTGAAACTTCAGAGCAAAACCCCATTCAGCCAGTCAACAATCTCACAATTCTGAAGTTTGGGGGTGGAAATATGGGTATATGGGAACCTTCCCTCTCTTCCTCACAACCTCTCTCAATTCCCTCTTCTGTGTGACTGTGGGTCGAAGTTTCAGACCTGTTATGTTTTTATGGTTTTCTGCACTTTTGTTATAAGCATTTTGATTTTCTCTTGTCAAAGCACCATTAGCCTTTTGTTCATTATACATTTGGAATTTTGGGCTTGATTCTCCACAATAAACACCTCTAAAGAACCCAAGGGGAGATTTGGGCCATTCTCGCATTTTCGGCCCTTGTCGCAAAAACGTCCCCGACAACGTTTAGTAGCATAGACGTGTAGTTATAAATGCTTTTTTCCTTTCATATTTTTTCCCTCTATTACTTAGTATTTAACTTAGTGTTATATGTTTAGTAGTGTAGACATGTAGTTGTAGATGCTTTTGCATTTTGTATTTTTTTTTTTCATTTTAATTAAATTTTTTTTTTTTTAATTATAAATGGGGGCATGGCCACTACCATTGGTGGCTACTAAATGGCTAAATAGTGTCAATGTAGTGCTTTGTGTCTTTATGTTTATGCACCTAGCACCTTAACATGTAGTCTAAATATATATATATTAAGTTTAAAAATCAGGTCAGATCACGACTTAGTCGGGTCAGGTTGACTCGCAAAAAAAAAAAAGGCGGACCTTTGGTTGGCCCATTTTTAATTCGAATTAAAAAATTTAGGTTTGGGTAGGTTCAAAATGTGCTGGTTCGGATTAGGTCTGCAAATTTTGGCCCGTTTAGTGGGTAGGAAGGAACTTCAATAGTACAATAGTTGTACATATGTTGTGAGTCAACTTAATTGTTACCATGAGAAGTTTTAATAAATAGAGTTTAGTAGGTTAGGAAGGAGATAGGGTAAAAGAAAAGGAAGGAGATAGGGTAAAAGAAAAGCACTTGTCAATTTAGGTTAGTGGCCTTACATTTAAAATAAAAAATAATGTCTTTATGCATATGTTTCAGGGCAATGTTAATGACACAATAATTTTTACAATTTTTTTTTTTATAACTATTAATGTGGCAAATTGTGATTAGAATAACATCAATTCTGTTAAATGGAGGTTAGATTTTGTATACCTTGCACAATTAGATTACCCACAAACCTGACCTTTAGCTTGTCTTATGAGCCTCCCTCTCATGATCTCACGAATCTTCGAACACCTTCTTGTCTATAGAGCTCTAATAAATTTTATACTTCAAATTCTAGAGCATTGTAGAGCTCTAATAAATTCTTTACTTCAAAGAATTGACATTAAAGAGCGGTCATTTTTGAAGTACTCATTGTTTTTCACTCAAATAACTTTCTTTAGATTTTCTCTAGTCTTAGTCTTTATCTCTTGTAGAGACCAAAATAGAGAGAACTTAGAAGAGTTTGAACTTAATACGAGTCATCTACGCTACATAACCTCATCCACCATTTATTTATTTATTTAAAGTTTCAACTTATAACGTCTACTTCTGATGATAGTTCTTTACATCAAAACAAGGCACTAATCGATTTTTGATGTAATCGAAAATTAAACCCCAAATCTCTTATTTAACCATCAGAAACTTTACCAGTTGAACTAACTGGAACTCACACCTCATCCACCGCTTGAAATCCCTTGTCACATCATATTTATTTCAAACTCAAGCTCCTTTTAATCTACTATGTTTGTTCATGTGGACTCCTCATTAGATGTAATTTTTAACTAGGATTTGGAGCACACAAATCCCGGCTAAAATTCCACCTTGATATTTGAAAATTCATTTTCTAGTTCACCCAAACCAGAAATTTCCGTAATAGAATTTTCCCGCTTAAAATCTTAACCCAAAAACACTGTTATAGCTTTTGCAATCGTTATGCAAGGGGTTTTACGTGGGTTGTCCCACATTTGTTTAACTAACAAAAACAAATATGCAACAATGAACTCCTCACAAATCAACACAAAACCCAGCAGAAACCAATAACGAACTCATTCGTTATCACTAGGCCTCACACTCAGATGCATCAAAGCTCAAAATCCAGCAGAAATCAAATATAATTGCTATTCGAATGATCATTATCCATAATCTGACAATCACCCCAGGACTTATTAAAAAGGTGCTCCTTTTAGTCACGGGATGAATCTCCATATATTCAAAGAGAATAATCTGGATGTCTTATCAATAAATGCAGATTAAAGGAAAAAAAATTAATTCAAAATAAATCTAAACTCATTTTTATTACTCCAGATACACCTAATCATACAAATGAAGCAATCACTCAGACAAGATGAAGAAAACTGAACTGCCTCTACAAATGGTTTACAACCCCGAGTACAGGTAAGAAAACTCCAAGTGCTATTTTCCTGTAATTCAACTATTTTTGTATTAGTATGGCAAAGCAAGCATTGTCACCCCAAAGGCCACTCACTGTTTTGCAAACATCCCCTGTGTTAAGGAGGAGAAATCATAATCCTTCGCTGATTGAGTAGGAGGAACAGATGATACTGTAGATGTTGATTGAGGTTTACTCACTCCAGTGGTTGTGGCGCCATTAACTGGGGTAGCTTGCCCCACAGAATAATGGCTGCAAAAAAGATATGGCAACAGTTATGAATATTAAGATTGATAAGAGTGTCTAGCCAAAAAAAAGGGGACACTATAGTGCATGCGGAAGTTTGGGTAAAATCTTCCTCACAGGTGCATGTCACAACTCACAATACATAATGATGATTAAATCTTTGATTATTGACTGATTGCATACTGGAAATCCAAATAAATTATATGCGCAATATATCACATTATAACAATAGCAATGGTAACCACACTACCGGAAAGTGATGATTCACTTTTACCTTCTGACAGCGTGCAAAACCATAACAAAAGAAAAAAAATGAAATCTTGAAAGGGTTAAAAATCATACCAAAAGCTTGGTAAGTATTTATTTGGACTTTTTAGGGATCTTAATCTTTCAAGTTTTAGTTAGTATTAAACTTTCAGCATTGTTCTTTGATATATCAAACAGCTTTTATAGAGGCTTTTTTTTTTTTTTTTTTGGGTAAGAAAAGAGTTTTTTTTTTTTTTTTGGTGTGGAGGGGTGTTAAGTCTTGTATGTACAGGGCACTTTTTTTCCCACATCAAAATCAATACAAATATATGCACAATATGTCAATCTTTGTAAGAAAAAAAAAAATTGATCTTGGTCTTCCTTCACAAAAAGCAACAGACACCAGGTTCAAGATCAAATAAGGCAGCACAAGGGGGACAATGGAAAGATATGCTTGAAATTGTGAGTTGAAAAAGAATTGGAGGGAGTGCTTGCCATGGGCTAACCTCAGATGGGATACAAGGCCATTAAAAAAACGTGTATACTTTCTGAAAGTTGTGCAGATAAAAGCTACAAAATTAAACCAAGTAAGCTTTCCCAACTTGAGAACTTCCCATCCGGCATGTGTTGGATAAGAAACCCGTTATGCAAGTAGCCACAACATTTAAAATGCCTTACAAACAAGCAGGCACATGAAATAACAACTCAATTCGGTTCTCAGTTCTAATTACTCAACATCAAAAGAAATATTGCTTTCCATTTTTGACCTCCAAAAATCTGATATAGAGCAAAAAATGATCTCAAGCAAAATTAATGACATACCTAGACGTAGGAAATGGAACAGAGCTCCCCACAGGATGTGCTGGTCCTATGTTCCTGGTCTAACTCCAGATAAAATATAACAAAAATGAGAAACTCACTAGATAAAGATTAATAAAACCAAATTAAGAACTTAATGAAGCCCTAACTATGGACTCTACCTGCATGAGTGTCTGTAGTTCACTCTGCCCACCAACAGGCATTATCATCCCGGGAATCTGGTAGCCAGCATTTGCCCAACTTTGAGTAGGGATATTCATACTACCGTTCGACCCAGGTTGTTGAGTATTTCCAATAACTTTTGGGTCCCCACCAACAGATTTAGCTGCAGCAGCCATGAGAAGGGACTGTTGCTGAGCCAGCATCATAAGTTGTTGTTGATGCAGAGCAAATGGAGACACCATATTTGACTGCAATTCAAACCATAATCTTATATTGTTTGTTAATTTTTACATGCAACGCATAACAATAACCAGAAAACTATACACTCCAACCAAACTCATAGACAAATGTTGGGGTGTTCCACAAGCTCAATTATTTTAAATTGAATAAAAATGAACTTTTACACTGGTACTCCAAATACCGAATATAAATCTTATATAACTAACTAAAAACAGATCAACCTAGTCAAAAATTAGTTCATAACAAACTTATAAATAATGCAACGCATATACCTTCTCAAAAAGGCTCATAATATCATTTTTTACATCTTTCTTGGGTTTCTCTGAAACTGGAGGCATTACTGAGGGTGAATCTAGAAAAAGATCCTGAATTCCAGAAGCTGACTGGGGGCTACTTTCAACTGGCTTTGTCGGACCAGTTTTCTCAGCTGTTGATGCTTCTTCAGCAGCTGCAACAACCATAAACAACAGCACAACCATAACCATTAATCTCAAAATGCAACATACAAGTTAGCAAAAAGATGCATGAAATTAACAATACTGTTTTGACGATCCAGAAAGTGAAAATATGTGGTCAGCAGAGACGTACACTGAAAACCAGCCCAAGCATTATCATCAGGTGAAGCTGCCTCTAAGCCATTTTCACTTGGACCATCCATGGATAACATGTCGAAAAGGTCAGTAGCAAAGTCAACTTTTGGTGGAGAGACAACAGAAGCAGCATCCAAAGCCTGCTTTGTAGCTTCATCTTGGGCCAATGCCGATGCTGACTCTATTTTCTCAATATGTTGAGGCTTTGGAACAGGAGTAACCAGCTCATATGTAGTTAAATCATGCATAAAGAATCTAATGCAGTACTATAATCAAATTTAGCTAGAAAGGCAGATAAGGATTTGGAAAAAAATGAGGTAAAAACAGGAATCATCTTGGTTAACCAGTCTTAGCCATTATAGCTTAGGAGATAAGAAAACACATCAACTAAACTGTAGATTCAACCATATTAGTTCACTGCATAACTGACACTGTTCATATTTAATTCCTCAATTGCTTCTGCAATTCATCAATATTATGGCAATAGATTAAATTTATCATCCGCATAGACAGCCAGCCAACCCATAGTTGATCCTCAGACCAAAGATTGAGACCAGAAAAGGATCCGTACATTGATCTGAAATTCTTGTGCTCGATAAACTGTTGCTATGTAAAATATATAGAACCCAGAAATTCCAATGATGTACTTAATTCACTTTCAGATACACATTGGCATGGTTTATATAGACAACCACCATGATTAAAACATCCCTGATTTTTCTCCCAACCCATTGCTACACTTCCAAATGCCAAAGATGTATCTGGAAATAAATCAGCAGAAGTAGCAATCTAGGTCACAAGAAAGGATCTACGTTCACGATAAAGGCCATTTACTTTCGCATTCAATGATTTGAACAAACACAAGCCAGTCTAATAAACTCATTGTGACGATATATCCCCTAAAGGGTCACTGATTCTTTTTTTTTTTCTTCCCAAATTGCAGATGTCCGGAAATAAGCACTTAGGGAAAGAATACATTGTTCAGTGTCGCAAATATCTGGGTTAAGAAAGATGATAATACTGCTCTAACAATAGCTGAGCCAACTAGATCAGCTCCCCACTCGTGACCACAAACGAGAGTATTCCTTTTGGGATACTAGAACTAAAGCAGGGGCAGATCCAGACAATGAAGAGACTAGGGAAGGGGAAGAAAACATTTAAAGTAAGTTTGTGGAATTTTGATACACTTCCAGGTAAAATGACCAAACGTGAGAGGCATTGGGGCTCATGGCCCCCCTTGGACCTCCCTTTTAGACATCACCAATAACTGGCACTGCAAAGCTAAATTACAGGTATTCTCTACATATTGTGGGACCAAAAGGTTATGATAGTTCATAAAGTAATACTTTAGAAGTCATCATGTTCAACTTGTTCATCTTATCCATACAGGTAATTGCTTTGAAAGCAAAGACTATACTTAAATGGTAATCAACTACGAAATACAAATCAAGATACCTGCTCAGGTCCTTTTGGTGGAACAGGAAGGCTAATTCTTGTAGCAATAGTACTAGGTGGTCGAGTGATCTTCCTTTCCTCATACGTATTTTCAGAACTAGAAATATGGCCATGCCCACTTCTTTCCCCAGGCCTCTGCCAATGCACAGAAGCCTTGTCTTCCTGCCCTCTAGTTGGTGATTTTGGTTTTCCATCCCTTGCAATCCATCTCTTCTCTTCATACCTAGAAGAATGTGCTAAAATTACTATGAATAGAAAAGAAAATATAACCTTATAATTTTAACCAAATGTACATTAAAAAGAATTACAATGCACTAAAATGATATAATGTAAGATACAAGTTCATAAGGCTAGCTCTTATCACATACTTTGCACGGATAAAATTCTCAATCCCAACTCTGTCATAATTTGGTGGTAGCTCTGCTTCCCAGTAACTATTTGACTTCTCATTTCCCATTGCTACATAGAAAAGATAAAATCAAAATCTGTAGGCAGTTTCTCAATCTTAAATTCAATGTGAAATCAGTCAAGATATATTCAAGCCCATGAGCTAATAAACAAGCTTACATTGAATAAACGCAACCTGTTCTGGAAGCCATGTGTCAAGCGTAGCAGACCGCACCTGCAACCAAATCCATTTTTGGATACACAAATCAGCCTATTGCGAAGAAAGTTTGTAATTTGACCATGGATATAGATTAATTGACATATAAATTTAAAAATAAATGAAATAATAATAATAACCCACCTTTGATATGTGTACCCCAAGACTTCTATGGATCCCAGAACACTGCATGCATATAAAGATGCCTAAATTCACACTAGCCCATCTTGGACCTCTGCATAGTAGTAAAGTCACCATAAGCAACTCGTACTAGTAATGTACTTAAATAATGACATGCTTATATTTGGAATAACCAATGATTTTTATTTTTATTTTTATATAGTAAATTTCTTTCTATGTACTTGGAACCCTGCTAGTGAACAATATCTACATTGTCTCTTCTGGGCTCCTTGCCATAAAATTTCTAATAATATCCAGATCGTCTCTTTTGAATTCTTCAAGGTACATACTTAGCTTTGCAGTCAGCACATTCTCTATTTTCCGGCAATTTAAGAAGTCCTTCAAGAATCTGCATTTATTTAAAGTAGTATAGATAAGAATATAATTGAGAGAACACACTGAAGGAGCAACAAACGTAGATGAAAATGAAGCAAAGATCATTATACAAACAAAAACCATAACTAACATTAAACACCGACAGCAAAAAGCACAGCATTAGCATAATTAAGCCTAGTAGAACTATTACATCAAGTCTAAGACAAAGCTAAATTTAGCATCCAAAGAAAATTAAACAAATTGATCAATGCCTCTTGATTCTGAAATTGCCCATGGTTCCAAAACTCAAGAAAATCATCTCCATTCTAATTTACGTATTAAAACATCCGCTTCTCATGTTATAAGAAACTGCTTGAAGAAATAGAATCTGACATATTATCCCTTTGTCATGTGAAACAGATATAAAATTTTGCCTACACCCAGCCTACAAAGAACCATATTTCATGCAGCAGTACAAGGTCACGTTTACCATATGATAGATAGAGTTGAGCACAGAAAACTGACGTCCATCCTTTTATGCATTCATCTATGCATGATTTAATCCTAGAAGTATTCAAGCTCATCTGGTTTCATCCCCACATCACCATTAAAAAAAATTATAACCCCACAGACAAGAAAACACTCAAATTTATGCACCATGGTATTCTACTGAACAAGCTTGCATTTACTGTAAAACCCAGTTATAAACAACATATCATTGCAATGTGTAAGACATGACTAGATGCAAAATCTCAACAAAGCATACGTCGGAGTCCTTTGAATCATCGAAACAATCCAATTAATTCTCTCTGTCTAAATATAAGTTCATGGTGCTATACCCTATTGTAAACTGATATAACATGAAAAAGAAAACCATAGAATTCAATGAATCTAATTAAAAACAACATGATTACAAAATGAGCTTAACTGAAACACCATTGAATCAGATGGAAATGCACCCAGTAATCCAAACCAAAGATTAACCAAACCCACCCCATTAAAAGAATTAGAAATTTAAAATTAAAATAAAATTTAAAAAAAGTGGCCAAAATCAATTACATGAATAAACCCCAATAAACCAGAATTCATAATCAATGTTAAAAAAAGATATTTCAGGTCCAAAACATACAGATCAAATCAATAACAGGCATAATTAAAGATTTAAGCCACGCAAACAAGTTACAAAGTCTTCAAGATTTTTCATTTACTTTCTAATTCGATTTCTCAGCAACCAATCAAACAGCACAACAACCAAATCAGTGATCCACGGTCATTTTTTTCGAGCAAAACGAGTTGCGAATTTAACATTTCATTGAATTTGAGATTATTTTCAACAAAAAAAAAAAAAAAAAAAAACCTTTCTGTGCCTGGCATTGAGCTCTTTGGTAACGCTGGCCTTCTCGTTCATGGTGGTCCGCACAAAAATCAGAAGCGAAAGATTGAGAGAGAGGAACCAGGGGGGGCAAAATGGTCTTTTCACGCGCGCTTTTCTTTCTCTTCCTCTTTCTCTCGCCGGGGCTCTGACAAATATGAGAGCGGAAAGAAAGAAAGGAAAGAAAGAGAGATCGAAAAGCCACAACAGAACAGAACACAGCACAACTTGTTCTGCTCCTCTTCCTCTTGACTTTTTTTTATATTATTTATATTTATTTATTTATAAACTGATTTTTTTTTTTTTTTGGGGGGCGTTTTTCTTTTGTTGTTGTTTGTTTTTATTTTTGCCTATATTTTCTCTGGGCTTCGGCGTGCGCACGTGTGTGCCAGTGGGAGGAGAGTGTTTGGTGCTTGATGGCTGTTTTTGATCTTCGGCACGTGTGGAGGGTTGGGATTTGAAATGGAGGGGTCTACACTAGCTCAGTGCGCCTTGGGTCCCCTTCCATTCCTAAGCAGACATGTGTTATTCAATTTTTGCACAATCCAGGGATTAAATTACACTCTGATGTGTGGTAAAATTTGAGGTTATCAACCAAAAAAAAAAAAAGTGTAATAAAATTTGATTCATTATATCCAGATTTTTAATGAATAACACTTCGCCCTCCCAAAAGATGAAAATAAATTAACATATTATCCCATTTTTCTATGCCCAAATGATCCAAATAATCAACACACATAAAGGAGTTTATCTGTTTATGTGTAATTATTATACGTCATAGGTTTTATATTTGTTGGTTTCATATTATATTTAGAATATAAATTCGGTTAAGAGGCATCTATTGATCAATCATTTTAGGAAATTTTCTATGAATAATTGAAAATTTTTGCAAAAAAATAAATCAGTCGCTTTTTTATTTTTTCCATAAAATTTTCTTAAAAATCAATTTTTTTCCCCATAAAAAATTCCTAAAATAGTATATTAATAGAATAGGGCATTCATTAGTAAATCTTTAAAATATTACATAAAAAATAAATCACTAAATATCTATCAAAATAACTAATAAAAGTCTATAAAAAGAAATCACTAAAAATTGTAAAAACATCAAAAATCACTCAATGAGGAATTTTCTTTTTGGATAATATCAATGAGGAAAATTTGGCGGATAGCTTGTAGACTTGTAGTGGAATGAAAGGGGATCCAAAGATTACCTTTGATAGTAAATAAAATTACAAAAGAAAAAGAAAACTCGGGCTATTGTCATCAAAATGTGAAAATGTCTTTGATGTGAGGTGAAAACTTGAATTAATTCCATCGAATGTGAAGGCACTATTGAGATTAAATCATATAATTATTATGATTTGATTTGAAAATAATAGTGACAAGCTGGTGCCAATAACCATCATTATAGAACTTATTATAGTTTTTATGTGATTTTTGTAAGGGAGTCAATATGACTAGTGCTCCCAGATACGTATAATTTTTTATGGAGTCAATATATTGTTCTTTTCCGGCCTGCATTTATTTATTATATTAAGAGCATTTATATCAGTTTATGTATGATAGAAAAATATATAGAATTTATACAATTTTATCTAAAAGTAACTCACATCAGTCTGTAAAAACCATCTTGTTGAAGTTGAACCAGATTTTTCTGGTAAGCTCTGCATTTAAAAATTTGGTTTGGTAGGTACAGAGTAGTTTGGAATTCAAGAAGTAGTTTGGTTAGTCAATTCAATTGGACTAATACTCAAATATTGGTTTTGAAGTTATGTAAAAAATTTCAATACTCGAATCACCAACCATAGATAAACTATTAACTATCACACAAAATGCATCTTATTCCAAGACTAGCACAATGCATGTCAAAACTCTCTCTCTCTCTCTAGCCAAATTTGGAATTGCTGGTGAGGCAGCTGGTTTCTAATCAATCTGTCATAGCCTAAGATTTTGATGAACGAACACAAGAAAAAGTGGGAAGAATTATAGTGGGAATCTATGCATCCACTTAATAACAAGTGGGATGATGGCATAAAGTTGTTGGGGTTGGCCATGTGATTTCCACATGGCTGGATCTCCTTGTTCGTATCTTTTAGCCTTCCAAGCATATGAATGAAAAATATAAAATCAATTCTGCTGTGTGGTCTTCATCATTCAATTATATGTATATTCTATACTTTTTTTTTTTCCTCTTATAATAGACACAAAGTCATAGAGAAAAAGATAAAACTTCAAATTTCGCTAATCAAGCTTTTATCATTGGTTTACAGAGTCCTAGTAACTAATCATAGAGTTGAATTCTTTGAACCCATTTTCTTTTTAAAATTTGTAACTTTCTTGCCATTGACTTTTGCGAAGGCCTTTTTGGGACCATGAGAATTATTGCCCCTAATCATATATATCCCTCCTTCCCCTAATATTTTTTACACAACCAATGTTTTATAACACAATAACACTACAACTTGATTCTCCATCCTATGTTCACATTTCAATTAATGGCACAAGATTATTGTTTGTTCTTTCCCCCACTTTTTATGGCAGTTGGTACAATATTTAGTGAGATTAATTGGCTTTTATGATGTCTTCTTGAATGAAAGTGTAAACAGGCCTTCATACTTCTTTTTATGGCAGTTAGTACAATTTTTAGTGAGATTAATTGGCTTTTATGATGTCTCTTTGAATGAAAGTGTAAACGGGCCTCATACTTCATCTAAAATTAACAACTGTCAATATTTATTGGGAAGAAATGAATATCATCATCTATATACCTATGCAATTTTCTAACCCAAATTGAAGTCCCTTCTACAATTTCTCTATAAGGAAACATTTATAAGAGTTAGGGTTGTAAGTAAACCGAGCTATTTATAAACAACCCGAACTCAAACTCATTAAAACGTGTGTTTATGTTCATTTATTTAATAAATGAATCAAACTTAAGCCTATAATTTGTATGTGAATAAGCTTGTGAGTTGAGACTCAATTAAGTATATATAATATAATATGTTTACAATTATAAGTATACATGTTCAAAAATATATTTATATAAACTTGAGATTAGATCGTGTAAATTTATAAATGTTCATAAGACATCAAAATTTTATTTGTAATTTATTGATAATATAAATAATCCATTTATAGTAATAAGTATATATAATTTTAATAATAAGGTTGGTGAATCAAATTTTTACAATTTCATAAGTGAAAAAAAAAAATTGAGAGAATTTCAACCTATGGCGTCCGCTCCTGATAATAGCTCTTTATCATCAGACCAAAACACCAATTAGTTTTTGGTGTAGGCAGGGATTGAAGTTCAAATCTCTTATACAAATATAAGAGACTTTACCAGTTGAGCTAAATAATATTAGCCTCAAAGCATGTGTTCATGCGCGTGCTTAGAAGCTCTTTTATTTTTTTTGGTCAATAATTTTTTATTCATCATAATCTATAACTCCCAGAAAAGAGTTATTAGAATGAAATAGTATTACATTCATCATAGCAGTTGACCTTCCCATTTTCTATTCCATTTCTCCATACAACTTTAACCGTTTATTATCCATTAGTAACTATACATTAAGCACTCATTATATTTTTGTTGGGGAAGTATCTGAAAAATGAAAAGCAGATTTATCGGAATATCACTGGAAGAGTAGAATTCATCAACTTCAAATGTTTTTTCAAAACATTCATTTGTCCTGGAAAGCAGTAATATCACATAAGTAGTAGAATTGAAAAAAATTCAGTTTTGATAAAGCCATAAGCAAAAAGGATAATACATGCTTGTGAAGGTTTTAATTAAAAAAATTATTCTTATTTCTAAATGAATTCTTAGTTCCACACCATTGATCAATGTTTGCTCTTCTCTTGCAATTACATTATAAATAATTTTTTAAAATGCTACACACAAACAAATTAACCCAAGTTAAAAAAAAAAAACCATATAAGACCAAATCACACCAAAGCTATAAATTACCAAACAATTACTGTGTGTTGGGGTACATTTCTTTACACCTAATATTATTTAAATAACACCTATTTATTTCTTTTCAAATGTCACAAACAAATTATTGGGCATGCCTAAATATTTTCTATCACTTGTTCGAAAATCTGGTTTTATATTTCATACAAAATACACAGCGAAAGTAACAAACATGGATCTATTTTATTCATGATTGATAATATGCACTATGTAAATTTCAGAATTTAAGAACGAGATAGCGTACCTTGGTGTAGTGAAATTCAAAACAAAAGATTATAATTACTTGGGAACACTTTTAATCTTCACCCCAATTCCACTTTATGCCCAAGAAGTGTGATCTCTCAATCAATTTCCAAGGGAGAATAATAGAGTGGCTTCACTCATACATACACAATATTTCACAATGATGTCTCTCTCTTTTTTTTTTCTAATAAAAAATTATGTATGTGTCTCCATTTATATTTAATTGATTATTTAATTGGGCTGGCCTATTGGGCCTTTCCAATTGGGCTTTAGTGTGTGGCTTAGAGTGGGACCAAAAGGGATCAATAAGACACTAGCTCCAATGGGCATTGGGCTTTTCTGTCAACTCTTGACAAGTCCAAAGTTACTATTAATTATATTTAATACCACTATATAAATATAATTGCACTCTAGGCCTTATTAATAAATTATATCCCAAGACTTTATTATACATGCAACCCCTTCATAAAATATTCGTAGTAATACAAAGTCATGAATATAGACTGCCACTTTGAAGATTACTACATCTTAATTCTTGAGTACCCGATTTAATCCTTTAAGTTATTCATCATATATTTATGAAATTAGATTTCATAAATATATACTTTAGTAACTCCTTACTAAAGTGGTTAGGCCTAACACTCTGAATAACCAAACCCATTAAACTTATCTCAAGGGAATATTTTATATCTCCGTTAAGAGATTATGAATTCCATCTTGAGAATATATGTTCCATCAACACTAAATGTGGCTGCCCAACATACTGAGGTTTTGATCGTGACTTTAGATCTCACTCCTGATATATCAAAGCAACCTACACTTCATGATCAGGTCCATTATTCTCTCAGGATTAAGAGTTCATGTAAATAGAAGTCGTGAGATTTATTATTCATTTGACAGTCGTTAGAAGAATAATAAATCTCACAGTGGTCCAGTTCAATATGTCTTAACTCTTAAAACATATTAACACATCAATTAGAAATCTCTACTTCCATGATCAAGACAAATCATCTTAGTTGATATTTTATAATCTTTGCAGATAAAATGCTTAATTTCATCACGACTACGAACTAAAATTCTGAGTTTACAAAAAACTTGTGAGTTAGGGTCCGTTTGGTCCCCGTAAAATATTTTCCGAAAAATATCTATTTTCCGGAAAAGGAAAATATTTTCAAGTGTTTGGTTGTATTATGAAAGTTGTTGTAGAAAATATTTTCATGTGTTTGGTTCTATTATGAAAATGCTATTTTCCTACAATTTTTCACATTTTCTCAGCTATTTTCTCAGCATCCAAACAAATTTTGTTACAAAAAATTTCAAAATCATAGCCAATTCATCAACAAATTCCGGTAGCAAATTCCGGCAATCAAAAGCCACAACCACCAAAACATCACCACCACACCACCACAACAACAACAACAATCAAACTTTAAAAAAAAAACTGAGAGATCGAGGAAGAGGGAGCGATGGGTCTGGGTCGTGGGTTGCTCTGGGTCGACGACGACGGCGATGGGTTGCTCTGGGTTCGTCGGTTCGTGGGTTGCTCTGGGTCGATGGCGACGGCGATGGGTTGCTCTGGGTCGGAGGCAATGGGTTGCTCTGGGTTCTCGGATCGGGATGTGGATCGGACTGCGCGTTTATGAGTGGTGGTGGTGGAACGGTGTTTATGAGTGGTGGTGGTGGAACGGCGTTTATGAGTGGTTGTGGTGGAACGGCGTGGATCGGGATGTGGAACAGGGTGTGGTCTCTTCTCTTGGTGTGGTCTCTCCTCTCTCGGCGTGGAGCTCTGGTCTCTTCTTTCTCGGATGGTCTCAGCGTGGAGGATGACTTCTTCAAGCTTCTCTGGCTCTCTCAATTTCTCTGGCTCTCTCTCTTTTGTGCATTTTTGTGCGTGACCCGGAAATGGTTTGAAGTGAAAATGAGAGTGTAAAACTATTTCCGGGTCAAAGGAGTAAATTTGGTTAAACTGAAGCATATTTTTCGGAAATTAAAATTTTCCTTGGCTTCCAAACACTGGGGTCAGGTGGTAAATGATTTCAGGAAATCATTTACCACCAAAACAAACGGACCCTTATATCTTCTGTGACTAAATCACATACTATGCATCTCATGGACTATATGATAATGTCCATCATGTTATCATTATTTTAGATAATAATAAAACAAATTTATTAATCACAACATTAAGTCATACACAGCATCATAAAATAGGATTTAAGGGCACTAATCCTAAAAATACAATGCTAGCACACAACCTTTCTCCTCTCTATCACAAAACTGGGCTACAAATGCAAAACACTATGAGACCTAATATTTTCTCGTAAAAGCCCAAATTATTTAGTGAGTGACATAAAATCTAATCCTTTCTAAGGCTCAAGAATTTTATACTTAGCAAATATTCGAAAAAACCCATGATGCAAATTCATGGCAATACTATCTTCTCCAATGGGATTCAACCCCATGATCAAAGCCCATGACAAATTATTCGTCAAAAAAGTCCAGCTCCCACTGGCAATATCAAAAGCCTAATTTTTCATTGGCAATATCAAAAGCCCAGTTCCCACTGGCAATATCAAAAGCCCAATCTTCATTAGCAATATCAAAAGTCCAATCTTCATTGGCAATATCAAAAGCCTAGTTCCCACTAGAAATATCCAAAGCCCATTTTTCATTGGCACTATTTTATCAAAGATCCCAAGATTATTAATGCTTGGCAAAGAAAAAAAATATCATGGTATAATCGTCGCTTAAATATTGCTATGGCAATCATCTTATAAAAAACTCATTGGGAGTTATCTTGAAGATTATGATCTCATATTATAAACCCATGAAGTGCATGATCATCATTTGTGTCACAAAATCCATAATATATGCCTTCAACACTCATGGTAAATATTCAAACTCACAAGCTCAACATTTAAATTATGATGCAATTATTAGAAACCACGAGCATTATTTACAATGTGGAATTCACAGTAAATGATTTACAAAGGCATTTTGAAGCTAGTCCTATTGTTTCAAATATTACAACTAATTGCCCAAAGGCCCATTGCAAGTGTGTTTGAAAAAACCCAAAATATTTACTAATAAAAGTCCATGAGGAATGAAAACCCACGGCAAAAATGTGTTTTTTATGTCCATTTTATAGGATGCACACAACCCGGCCCAAAGGAACCAGCCAATGTGAGCAAGCCCAATCCAAAAGACCCCAGCAAGAGGCAGAGGATTGAGAGTGGATGATCAGCCCTTGTTCATCCCTAACCCAAAGAACAACTGGAGGCCCCTACAATAGAACCAAGCTTTTGAGGATGAACTAGGGGTTGTCCCATCAGTTTTCTGCCACCTTCTACCTGACGTGAACCCACAAGCTCAACATTTAAATTATGATGTGATTATTAGAAACCACGAGCACTATTTACAATATGGAATTCACAGTAAATGATTCACAAAGGCATCTTGAAGCTTGTCCTATTGTTTCAAACATTACAACTAATTGCCCGAAGGCCCATTGCAAGTGTCTATGAAAAAACCCAAAATATTTACTAATAAAAGTCCATGAGAAATGAAAACTCATGGCAAACATGTGTTGTTAATGTTTATTTTGTAGGATGCGCACAACCCGCCCCAAAGGAACCAGCCCATGTAAGCAAGCCCAATCCAAAAGACCCTAGCAAGAGGCAGAGGATTGAGAGTGGATGACCAGCCCTTGTTCATCCCTAACCTAAAAAACAACTGGAGGCCCTTACAAGAGAACCAAGTTTTTAAGGATGAACTAGGGGCTGTCCCATCAGTTTTCTGTCACCCTCTACCTGATGTGAACAGTACCTGAGGGCTGTCATATCAGCTGAAGTCTAAAGGATGATGGAACTCCATCATCTTCCTCAAGACTGTACCTCCAGCGGAAGGGGAGCAAAAACTAAATTGCCCAAACCTCAACAAATTGATGCTATAAATGTTAAAAACGTTCAAGACATGATTCATGTGCCAAGCCCATGAATCCTAAAGGGGCAAAATTGGGAACATGTGGTTTGGAGGGCATAAGGGGATCTCCAGCAGAACCCCCCTGAAGTGGACTTAGAGTTTGACACCTGGCTTGGGGTGTTGAATCTTACTTCTTGGGGATCCAAATCTCAGATTGCAGCATTAGGATTCGTTCTTGATACACGCCTTAATCCCATTGATTAAGCTCAACCCCAAAAATCTTGGCATTTAATGCAAAACACTCCAAAATCCCATCATTACCCAAAGAAGCAAGGAATCCCCTAAAGTAAATCTTCTACTTCTGACCAAAAATCCTTGGAAGATTAACCTTGATTTATTACCTTTGATTAGTCTTACGTTTTTTTGGATTCTTGTTAATTAATACTTCTCTAAAGCACCATTATAAAAACATAAGCACCTCAGCCCATTGGGGGACAGCTACCCCCTCTGAAACTCTTGATTTTTTTGCCACTTTGTTTGTGGTTTAGCTTTCCTTAAGCTCACCACTCATTATCTTTAGCCCACACTCATCTAATCTCAGATACTCTTTTCTCCCTTTCACACAATCACATCTCATAAATGTCTCCCCACTAGTCACAAACAGCCCACTAGTCACAAAAAGCCTTAATCTCAATATTAATCCTATCCTACTCACTCAAATAGCCCACATTCACCTCGTTCATGCCTTATAAACACACACTCACCAAGATCTTAGTTTAATACTTGCTGCACTAAGCTGGGATCTCTCTTTCCTTTCACACCATGCCAATTAATCATTTTCTTCTTCCTATGGAACCTTTAATTTTTACTTTTTATTTTACTGTTGAAGGATATGATGTATTTATAATGATCGAACTCTTCCCTCACATTGATGTAATGATGGCCGAAAATACAATAAATTCCTCTTGATTGAGATATACAAGGACCCCTAGGAGTTAACACTTTCCTAAATTTATCTAATTATTGATTGCCGGACTGTGTAATTTCACCCTTGCCGTTGGACAATTTATCTTTTTGGACTTAAGTGTGACTTCACCCTTATTGCTGGAGAATTTATTTCCCTTAGACTATCAGAATAGGACCACTAACATACTAACTAAGTATTGTAAAATATTTTTCATTGGGCTTCTGTTGCTGTTTTTGTCAAGTGTAGCCTTTGTTTCTTGCTTGGATTGGCTTGTCATCACACCGAAAGCCTTTGGGCACCATCTCAAGAGCCCATAGTCGAGTTTCGGCTTGGCTTCCCAACATTTTATTTAGAGGCATAAATTTCCCCCTTAACACTGTGTTATCATATCCCAAATCAATCAAACATTCCTAAGAACCACATTGAATCAGAACGTGAGACCATAGATCAATATTGGACAATTTTCAAGCATAAAACTTTATAAAGTTGTAGGAATGGAAGTAAATATAAGTACAACCATAAAACTGTATAAAACATCCTTTCCCTGATTCAAATATACCCTAACACTCCTAGGTCTAAATAGAGATAAAACTGAAGGATGACAAAAATATATCTCTAACTACAATTTCCATTTATAATATTGCCTACAAAATAGGACCACTTTTCTTTTGGTTTTCAAATTCAATCTAAACTATAAATCTATTCTGTCAACAATTAAAAATTTTTTTTTCTTTACAATTTGTTTAGCAGACCCACTAACTCCTAAACTCAAGTTGTCATTCATCGATTTTCTTTATCTCTTCTCTATATAGTAAGAGAATTTAGAAAGTTAATTATGACTTTAGAAAATGTCAAAAATACCTCTAATCTAATTTGATAATTCTTATTCCTAAAAAATAAAAAATATGGTTAAAATTGTAATTCATTAAAATTCAAAAACAAAAAACTACCTGAGAAATGTTTATCCTAAAAATTAGCACACACTCTCCATTTAAATATATTTCATACACGTTTAATACATTTTTTCCTAAAAATTAGGACACATTAAACAAAACAGTTTACTCCTTTTCAAAATCCTAAATTCTAGCTTCTTAAAAATCCCTTCTCTTGTAACCTCATTAACAATAGACAAATTCAAATTGAAAAATTACAATATTAAACTCAAAATAAAAAAGAGCCTCATTGCATGTGCGAGCGCGAGTGATGAGGCTACTTTTTATTTTTATTTTTATTGAACCCCACCTTTTAAAACAAATATTATCCTTATTTTCTTATCTTTATCACTACCGAAAAGTTTGGATAGCTGTCATTTTTTTTCTCTAGTTTTCAAAATAAAACATTTGAATAATTGTCATTTGTTTTTTTAGTTTTCAAAACCAAACAAATATTATCCCTTTAACAAAGATATATAAGGGAATTGTGAACTACCCCTTTATGTTTGGGGTAGTCCACAATTCCCTCATATATCTTTGAAATCAACCAATTTCCCCATCTATGTTTGGAAAATGAGCAAATACCCCAGATTTGTTATTTTCTCAATTAAGTCTAACGAGAATTTTTAAAGAAATTATTAGTTGTACACCACAAGGAAGAGAAAAAATTGAAAATTACATTATTGTTTTCTTAAATTGCATTTGTAATCATTGTAATTTCATTGGATTTAATTGAAAAAGTAACGGATTAGGAGTATTTGCTCATTTCCTAAACATAAAGGGAGAAATTGATTGGTTTCAAAGATAAAGGGGGAAATTGTAAACTACCCTAAACATAGTGGGCTTTCCCCCCAATATTATCCTTATTACTCTTTCATGGGATACACTTCCAAGTTTGCAGTTTGCCTCCTTCAATAAAATAGTCAGGGTCTCCCTTCGTCTTTGAACGCTGCAATTGAAAAGATGGGATAGGCCATGCGATTTACATGTAAGAATGTTTTATATAGTTTTATGGTAGTACTTATGTTTAATTCCATTCCTACGACTTTAAAAAGTTTTATACTTGAAAATTGTCCAATATTGTTTTATGGTTGTTGGGGTACCTTTTTTTACACCTAATATTATTTAAATAACACCTATTTATTTTTTTTTCAAACGTCACAAACAAATTATTGGGCATGCCTAAATATTTTTTGACTATCACTATGCTAGCCCACAACCGTTCTCCTTTCTATCACAAAATTGGGCTACAAATGCAAAACACTATAGGACCTAATATTTTTTTCGTAAAGCCCAAATTATTTATTGAGCGAGATAAAATCTAATTCTTTCTAAAGCCCAAGAATTTTATACTTAGCAAATATTCGAAAAAAACTCATGATTCAAATTCATGGCAATACTATTTTTTTCAATGGGATTCAACCCATAATCAAAGCCCATGATTCAAACTCGTGGCAAATTATTCATCAAAAAACCCAGTTACCACTTGCAATATCAAAAGCCCAATATTCATTGGCAATATCAAAAGCTCAGTTCCCACTAACAATATCAAAAGCCCAATTTCTATTGGCAATATCAAAAGCCCAGTTCCCACTGGCAATATCAAAAGCCCAATTTTCATTAGAAATATCAAAAACCCAGTTTTTGTTGGCAATATCAAAAACCCAATTTACGTTGACACTATTTTATAAAAAAAGCCCAAGACTATTAACACTTGGCAAAGAAAAAATATCATGGTCTAGTGGCAATCGTCTTATAAAAGCTCATAGGGAGTTATCTCGAAGATTATGTTCTCGTATTATAACCCACGAAACACATGGTCATCATTTGCATCACAACATCCATAATATATATCTTCAACTCATGGTAAATATTCAATCCCACAAACTTATCATTTAAATTATGATGCAATTATTAGAAACCATGAACATCATTTACAATATGGAATTCATCATAGTAAATGTTATTTACAGAGGTATTTTGAAACTTGTCCTATTGTTTCAAACATTACAACTAATTGCCCAAAGGCCCATTGCAAGTATCTATGAAAACCCAAAGAATATTTACTAATAAAATTCCATGAGGAATGAAAACCCATGGCAACATGTGTTGTTGATGTCCATTTTGTAGGATGCACACAACCAGCACAAAAGAACCAGCCCATGTGAGCAAGCCCAATCCAAAAGACCCCAGCAAGTGGTAGAGGATTGAAAGTGGACAACCAGCCCTTGTTCATCCTTGACCAAGGTACAACTGGAGGCCCCTACAAGATAACCAAGTCTTTGAGGATGAACTAAGGGCTGTCCCATCAGCTTTCTGTCACCTTCTACCTAACGTGAACAGTGCTCGAGGGTTGTGATATCACCTGAAGTTTAAAGGGTGATGGAACTCAATCATTTTCCTTAAGACTGTATCTCCGGCAAAAAGGGAGCTAAACCAAGTTATCCAAATCTCAACAAATTGATGCTATAAATGTCAAAAACGTTCAAGACATGATTCATGTGCCAAGCCCATGAATCCTAAAGAGGAAAAATTAGGAACATGTGGTTTGGAAGGTATAAACGGATCTCCAGCAAAACCTCTTGAAGTGGACTTAGAGTTTGACACTTGGCTTGGGGTGTTGAATCCTACTTCTTGGGGTCCAAATCTCAATTGTAGCATTAGGATTCGTCCTTGATACTTGCCTTAATCTCATTAGTTAAACTCAGCTCCAAAAGTCTTGGCATTTAATGCAAAACACTCCAAAAACCCACCATGTGTCATATTGCCCAAAGAAGCAAGGCAGCCCCAAAAGTAAATCTCCTACTTCTGGCCAAATCCTAGGAAGATTAACCTTGATTCTCTGCCTCTGATCAGTCCTACGTTTTTTGGATTCTTGTTAATTAATACTTCTCTAAAACTCCATTATAAAAACATAAGCACCTTAGCCCACAAACACATAGTTACTCCCTCTGAAACTTTCTGATTTGTTTGCCATTTTGCTTGTAATCCAGCTCTTCTCTAGCTCACAACTCATTCCCCTTAGCCCATACTCGCCTAGCCTTAGACATTCCTTTCCTCTTTTTGCATATCTACGGCTTATAAATGCTCCCTAATCAGTCACAAACAATCCACTACTCACTAAAGCCTTAACCTCATCATTAATTTCATCCCACTCACTCAAAATAGCCCACATTACCCCATTCATGCCTTATGGACACATGCTCCCCAAAATCTTAGTTTAATACTTGCTGCACTGAGTTGGGATCTCTCTCTCTCCCTTCACACCATGCCAATTAATCCCTTTCTTCTTCCCATGGAACTTTAATTTTTACCTTTTGTTTTACTGTTGAAGGATATAATGTATTTGTAACAATTGAATTTTTCCCTCACATTGATGTAATGATGACTAAAAGTACTATAAATTCCCCTGACCAAGACACACAAGGACCCCCCAGGAGTGAACACTTTCCTAAATTTATTTAATCATTGACTACTGGACTCTAAGTGTAATTTCACCCCTATCGCTGGAGAATTTATCTTTCTAGACTCTATTAAGTGTAATTTCACCCTTACTGCTGGAGAATTTATTTCCGTTGTACTATCAGAATAGGACCACTAACGTATTAATTAAATATTGTAAAATATTTTTATTGGGCTCTTGTTGCTGTTTTGTCAAGTGCAGCCTTTATTTCTTACTTGGATAGGCTTGTCATCACACCGAAAGCCTTTGGGCACCATCTCAAGAGCTCATAGTTGAGTTTTGGCTTAGCTTCCCAACATTTTATTCAGAGGCATCAATTTTCCCCTCAACAGTGGTCTCACATTTTGATTCAATGTGGTTCTTGGGAATGTTTGGTTGATTTGGAATTCGATAACACAGTAATTGTTTGGTAAGTTATAGCTTTGGTGTAATTCAGTCTTATATGTTTTTTTTTTTTCAAAAAAAAGAACTTAGGTTAATTTGTTTATGTGTAGTATTTAAAAAAAAAATTATTTATAATGTAATTGCAAGAGGAGCAAACATTAATTAATGGTTTGGAACTATGTGTTCATTTAGAAATACAAATAATTTTTTTAATTAAAACATTCACAAGCATGTATTATCCTTTTTGCTTATGGCTTTATCAAAACTGAATTTTTTACAATTCTACTACTTATGTGATATTAATGTTTTCCAGGGCAAATGAATGTTTTGAAAAAGCATTCGAAGTTGATTAATTCTACTATTCCAGTGATATTCCGATAAATCTACTTTTCATTTTTTAGTTACTTCCCCAACAAAAATATAATGAGTGCTTATTGTTACTGTGCGACCAGATAAATGTAATTGTTTTTAGTTGATTCAATGAAGGATTCGAAGGGGAGAAGTGGAATAAAAAATGGGAAGGTCAAATGCTACATTGGTGGAGCTATTTTTTTAACTATTTAGCACAACAAAAAGTTACTTTATCTATTTTACCTACTCACTTTACAAAACATCCAGGGGATATTTGCAGACCAACCTTGTGAAGGGATAGAATATAATAAGTTAATACGGGTTTGAAACAATGTTGCAAACTAGCATCTCGAGTTTTAGAAACTCGAGTTCTAGATAAAACTCGAGTTTTAAAAACTCGCTTCCTACTTGCTGACTGCCCATCCTACTTGCTAACTTGGACAGGTTTTTGCCCCATAGATCTCAAGTCTTTTACACTCGATTTCAAAATACACAAAACAAAGAACTACAAACCCAAAAAAAGAAGAAAACCCAGAAGAAAGAAAGAAGAAAGAAGGAAACCTAGCAAAAAGAAAGAAGAAAGAAGAAGAAGATCCACAGCGAAGAAGAATATCCAGCAAGGATTACCCACACTTACCCACACTGAGAATCAAGACATGTTAGACCAAAGACAAGGAGTTGAACATAGAAGAGCATATTGGCAACCAAGAAAGAAAATCCGATGGAGGCATGGTGGTCAGAGCTATGGTTGTTGGCTAAAAAGGGTGTCTGTGGGTTGCCAGTGGAAGCCGACTAGAACCACGATGGAATTGCGGTCAGGCAACGATGGAACAATGTCACGAGACCCACGAAGTAGTCGTTGGAGCTAGTTGACACCTCCAACCCAGCGAACCTGGGTTCGTTGTGGTTGTCGAAGTTGGAATGAGGGATTGGTGATGGATGACAATGACAAATGTGATCTCCGGTGATGGGTTATGGTTGTGGGGTTAACGGCAGAGGGTGGCCAGATTTCTTGCTATTATGCCCCTAGCTTTATACCCATTTTGTTCAGATCTGGACTCATAAAGATGTGAATGATTTGAAAGAAAAAGCTATGGAAGAGAGATGAAATTGAATGAGATTTGAGAGGTTACAGATAGTTTTGTTTAGGTCTTCTTCTTCTTCTTCTTTTCTTCTTCTCCGTGGATTTGTTCGTCTTCGGGAACTCGAGTTCCACATGGAATTTTTATCCACATCACCTAGTCAGAAGTCTGGAACTCGAGTTTTAAAAACTCGAGTTCAATAAACTCGATTTGCTATTGAACTCTAGTTTTTAAAACTCGAGATGCTAGTTTCCCACTTACTTTCGCAGCTTGTCAACTAACAAAATTCTTCTAATAATAAAGTTAAATGAAAAAAAAATTCAAACATCCAGCATCAGTGGATCTATTTTAACTTTCAACACAATAAAATAATATAAACATCACAATAAAATAATATATCTACTACAATAGCAGTGTGAACGCACAAATAAAAAAACAATATATAAGAAAAGAAAAAAAATATAAGAATAAAAGAACAATAGCAGTGTGAACGCACAAACAATATATAGCAGTGTGAACGTTATATAAAAAAAGAAAAAAAAATGAGTAAAAGAAGTGTGAACGCACAAACAATAGCAGTGTGAACGCAGAAGAAGAGAAATAAGAATAAAAGAAAGAATAAAAATGAGTAAAATAATCAAAAGCAGTGTGAATACACAAATAAATTATTATTATTATTTTTTACCTTTAAGCTACACTGCACAGCCAAAAGTAGCTATGCACAGTAGCTGTGGAGCAAAAAAATATAGTTTTGGCTCCACTATTGTAGGACACATTTTGGTATTTTGTGGTGCTAAAAATAGCAATATAGCTATTTAACACCACCAATGTGGATGCTCTTATAATTACTTTTTTTCGTGAGTTATAAATTATGATAAATAAAAATTATTAATCTTAAAAAAAAATAGAAGAGTTTCTAAGCATCCGCGTGAGCATGTGCTTTGAGATTAATAGATAAACTAGTCGCTAACCCGTGTGATACATGGAAAAACTATTGACTTTGAAAAAAAAAAAACCAACAATGAATAAATAGACATTTTGTTAGTTAGTATTGTTTTTTTTTTTTTTTAAATGAAGAAATATTTAACTTCTATATTTTTCCATAGTTTAGAAGCGTTGTCTAATATTGAACGTTATTGAGTTGCAAGTGCATAGTTACCAAAACTTACAAAGTAATTTACAATTATTAAATTAATAAAGCAAAACTCTCAATAGTTACACACACACACACACACACACTCAAAACTAGTATAAACTACAAATATATAAATAAAGACTATTATATGAGGAAGACACACCAAGTTTCAAATTTGAGAAGTAATATAACTTTCTCGTAGTAATAACAATATAGACAATTCAAAACATGGAACAATATCAAAATTATAATATCTAATTCCATTATCTTTTATGTTGAATCTAAACAAATAATTAATTGAAATTAATCCAAACAAATAATTAATTAACCAAAAATCATAACTTTTAATTGGAAAACAAAAAATCACATGAACCTAAATAAAAAGCATTTAAGGTGAAGAATTAAAATCAACTTACTGAGACGCAAATATCAAAAACCCCAAGAATTAAAACTTTAAAATTTATAGAATTCCCAAATTCTACTTTAAATCCAAACCAAATTCAAAAAATTTATATTTAACATACCAAATAAAAATTTATCGTTCCCTAGGCTAGAAGACATAGGTTGTAATTTTGATTTTTCTTCAAAAAAAAAAAAAAAGATGTTTTATCTGTCATGTATAATAAAAAAAAATTAGTAGAAATTTCAACATAAAAACCAAACCCACGAAAACAATGTCAATATAAATATGAAGATTAACCCAGATACTCAAAAGAAAATCAATTCTAAACATAATAAAAGAATAAGATAGAAAGAAAATTTCAGGCACATATGAAAGCAAATAAAAAATTCAACATAAAATATAAAATTCATTAATAACAATATAAACTGATGGTGGACCAAAAATTGGACTATCTCCTGTTCGTCCATAAGGTCGTCCAAGGCTAAAAGGGTAGTCCCAATCCAAGAAGGTCGTCCAAGAGTAAGAAGATCGTCAAAAGTGTAAGAAGGTCGTCCAACATCAAATTTTTAGGATAAATTTATATCCAAAAGCTTATAATCCAAACCACGTCCTACTATTATGAAATATGAGCAAAATCTTTATTCATTGCTCTAACTCCCACTAAGTTCTTAACTTCTAATGACAGTTGTAGAAGATAAGTTTGAACTTTCTAACTTCTATAACAGTTGTAAAAGATAAGACTGAACCTTCTAACTTCTATAGCAGTTGTGGAAGTTAAGTCTGAACCTTCTAACTTCCATCCACATTGAGGAAGTTACTAAACAAGTAACCACTCCAAATCTCACTATAAAATGACTAATCCATATAAAGTGAAGGTAAGTTTCCACCACCCCCAAAGTTGGAATTCTTGAATTCAAAAGAGAAAAACTTACTTAAGCATCGGAGGGTTCTTGGCTGGTTCACCTTGGTCACCTTTGATCTTGTGTTTCTTTCTTTTCAGGCCTTTTAAGCAACCATTAGTCCATTGAAACCCAAAGCATTCAATCTACTGATTTTATGTGCAACATCATAAACAAATATCCACATATCTTGAATTGAAATTTTATTAATAATAGCAATATAAAAAAATTCACCATAAAATTCATTAATCAAAGAAGAAAGTTGAATAAGATTGCTTGCGCGGTTTGTTTGTTTGTTTGTTTGTTTTTTTTTTTTTTTTTTTTTTGTTTTAAATCCTAAAGTGAAGTTAAGTTTAGAGTTTTGAGGTGGTAATTGCTAAAGTTTTGAGGAGGGAAAAGAGACTCCCAATAGGAGTCCTTCTTCTTCTTCCTTTTTTTTTTATTTATTTATTTATTTTTTTGTTATGTGAGTCTCTTTTTTTCTTTGTTTTGTTTTGTTTTTTTTGTTTTTTGTATTTTTTTGAGTCCTATTAGAATTATTTATTTATTTAAATAATGTTGATGTGTAAAATTGTGAAGAGGTCAACTAAAATTTTGGTTATATATATATATATATATATATATATAGAGAGAGAGAGAGAGAGAGAGAGAGATCATCAACGTTTTAGTTTGAGTTTACGTTGGACTTGTTAGAGAGATAGAGTTTCACCATTTGTTAAGTTTGGATTAAACAAAAATAATTTTGTTTAATGTTAAGTTTTTGCAAGATATTTTATATTTCTAGCTAAATGATTCATAGTTGTCAACTAATAAAGAAGGATTTAGAGTCCTAGTGAACTTGAATAGCCAACATAGAGGCTGTGTTTCAACTTAAAATAATGGTCACCAAAAATTGTGTTGAACATGAAGTTTTGTGTGTTTAGAGTTTAGATTATGAGTAAAAACTAAAAATCTTGAAAACTTCAATAGAAGAAAATGTGGATTACAAGTAATAACTAACAAATATTATTGTTATATTTTTTTTTTTTGCTAATAATATTATTGTTTTTATTTAAGTTGGACTTGTTAGAGATAGAGTTTCACTCCTTGTTATGTTTGGATTAAACAAAAATAATTTTAAAAAAAAAATGATAATGATGAGTAGGGCTGTCCACGACCCGCTCGGACTTGAAGAACCGCCCAAAACTCGATCATCTTCACCTGAAACCGCCCAATCAAAGCTCTGTTTCGGTCGGACGTGAGTGGCCAGCGCTAGGACCCAAGACCGTTGGTTCGAGTTACGGGTTGGCTGTTTGAGAAACCGATGACCCCGACCCGCTCAATGAGCTGTTCTTCCCTCGTCGAAAATCACGAGTTTCAGCCAAAAACCGGTAAGTCCAAACTCTTAAGTCCAACGATATAGGGAGATTTCGGCCAGATCTCGATAGGTCCATCAAGATCTCGGCTCAATCTTTATAGATATAGGGAAATATCAACCAGATCTCATTAGATTCAGCTAAATCTGACGAGATCTGGCAATATTTTGGCCAAAATCTGGCCAAATTTTGCTCCACTGTAGCAAACTCAAAACTCTATTCGGGTCGGTTACGGGTTAAATTTTTCCCCACCCGATGCATTCGGGTCGAGTCCGGGTTGGGCACAAACTCGACCTGGCCCAACCGTGGACAGCCTTAATGATGAGTTTGAGTTTAAATTGGACTTGTTAAAGAGATAGACTTTCATTCATTGTTAAGTTTGGACTAAACAAAAATAATTTTATTTAAATAAAATGATTTTTATTTAAATATTGTGCTGACATAGAAAATTGTGAGAGTTTCAGATATTTCGATTATATATATTATAATACAATTTAGTTAATAAATTATATCTTCTACCGCTCTAATAAAAGTGTGTTGTGAGCCTTATCTTAGGGCTGTCCAGCAACCCGGCTGACTCGGTCCACCTGTCTGACCCGAAGGCCCATGGACGGATCCGAATGTCCATACGGTTCGGGTGCGGGTCAATTAATTTTAAAATTCATGTTTTTGGGTCGGTTTTCGGGTCCCTTGACTTCTAACCCGTGTGAACCAACCCACTTGACCCAAAATTCTTAAAAAGAAAAAACACTGGTGGGTTAGGGTTTGTTCTACGTTTGAGTTTCAGAAACCCGAAAATTTTTTTTCTCTAATCTCTCACTCTCACTTTCTCTAATCTCTCACTCAAATCCCTAACCTAGCCACCTTGCTGCCGCCATCATCAAGGTGGGCCTTGTCGCTGCCCCTAACCCTAGCCTCCTTGCCGATGTTGCCCAGTCCACCGACGTTGAGTCAAGTTCCATAAACCTATTGCCGACGTTGCCCCTTTGTCATTGCACTTGCCGTCCTTGGTTGAGTCTCAAACTCCACAAGCCTTCTCTGTTCAATTTGAAATCTCCTCTTGATACTCTGATTTGTGCATTTTGATGGTGGGTCAGTAAAAAAGGTTCTATTTAAAAAAAAAAAAAAAAATTGTACTGATCTTTTGATGGATGTGTTGGTTGGTGGTGAGGGAGGGAGTGGTGGTCGTGCTGTTGGTTTAATCTTCTCTTTTTCGTTTGAGTCATAGATCTGGGGTTTTTTGGTTTGGATTTTAATTTCTTTGTTCTGGGTTTTTTTTTTTTTTAAAGATTGTTCTAGGTTTTAATTTTGTTTTAGTCCCATAGATCTAGGGTTTTTGGTTTGGATTTTGAGAAGATTGTTCTGTTTTTTTTTTTTTTTTTGTGGATTTTGAGAAGATTTTTCTGGGTTTTGAAATGTTGTTGTGCTTGAGACCCGAAATCACCCGAGACTCCGACCCACTCAACCAATGACCCGCTCCATCAGGCTCGACCTGAACGTCCGGGTCGGCCGTGGGTCTATTTTCCTTTCACCCGATTTAATCGGGTCAGGTGCAAGTCAGATCCAAACTTGATCCGACTCGATCCGTGGACAACCCTTCCTTATCTAGGTACAAGGTTCTTTCCAATCCATCACCTATCTCATCTGTGTGTGAGGGTACGTGTTTTCCCTATACATAGGTTAAGGACAGGGGTGGAGCCAAGGGGGTCAAGGGGGGGCACTTGCCCCCCCTAGCCCCACCCAAAAAATTTATTAATATTTCTTCTATTACATTATATAATATAATAAATGCATTTAAAAATTATATAAATAAATGGTTAATAAATAGGATGGTTTTTTAAACCAAAACCAAAACCCTCCGAATATAACATTTTTATAATTACAATTTCAAAATGATTTTTTATGTAAATAAACCCCTAATAGATAAATAATATAATGAATATGTTATTTTATTTTGAATTTTCTTGCATTTAAATATTGCTTGATATATACACGAATGAATTGTTATTTTGCAAATTGATCTCAAATACTATATATATATATGTGTGTGTGTGTGTGTGTGTGTGTGTGTTTGCTTGCACGTGCATAAATGTGATGTCAAATGTAATTTTTGCCATCCCTCAAGTCAGATCCTAGCTCCATCACTAGTTAAGGTAGACAAATTATAACAAGTTTAATAGCAACATTAACATGAGATGAAGTAAAAGAGATTTTGATGACTGATAAGATGGTCACTAAAGACTCTAGAGATAAATGTCTGTTGGGTCACTTTGCTACTAATAGATACTTCAATAAAGAAGCCTTGAAAACCACCATACTCAACATTGGCGCGGCGGGGTGGGGCGGCATGCGGTGTGATGCCATGAGAAATAAGAGATAGCCTTTCTTGCCTTCAAAGTCAAGGACGAGGATACGAAACTTAGGGTAATGAACAGTTTGAATGTTCGATACATGTCTAGATGGTACCATTATAGGTAACTTCTTCTTCTTCTTTTCTCTCTCTCTCTCTCTCTCTCTCTCTCTCTATATATATATATATATATATAAATCTATATAATTATTTTCACTTATTTCCTATAACTTATCTTTGTATTTTATCAAAAAAATCCCTATCTTTGGATGCATGGTTAACTAGCTAGTGTCATTTTTGTTATTTGGATGAATTTCATAGGAGACTTCTAGTGCATTATAAATCCAAACTAAGAGTGTATATATATATATTATGGAAATAGTATTACTATTTAGTCTCATCTTTTAATTTTTATAAAATATATTTGTTGTTACAAGAGCCATGTAGTTCCACGACATTGTCTTATCTCCTTTGTGGGAAGAATTAAAGTTTGAGCCCCATTATAGGTTATCTCCAATATTGTAACTATCAAATTATCAAAAATAAAAAATCTTTACTCTAATATTGCTGCAAGACTTTTTTTTTTTAAAGGTAAAAAAAAAAGATGTCAAGAACTTCAAATAGTAAAATAACAAAAATTAGAGTTACAAACAAACAAACTTTACCAAGAGCTTTATAGGCTATCTCAACTTGGCACTTCTTAATGTTTTCAACAAAGAAATCCATGATTCAAATCCCCCACTCCCAATTATCAATGTAAGAAAAAAAAAACTTTTAATTGTTAAATAAGTCTCTCACAATTCTATTTATTTATTTATTTATTTTTTTATCAATTAGCATTTCAATGCTTCTTTCTTCACAAAAAAACTTTAATGGTTAAATAAATCTTTCCCAACTTCCCACTAAATCAAGAAATTGTGGTTCCTCTCATCCCTATTGTATGCAATATTAATCTTGAAAACTTTGAAATTTTCTATTTTCTCCCTAACGTGTGTTCGAGGAATAGTATATTATAAAATTAAGATAATTTCACATTCCACCCTACAGACTATAAGTTTAGTAAAATTGTAAAAACAACAAAAAAAACAAAGAGAAGGTATAATGAACTTATCCCTAGTTCAAATAATACACATTTTTTTAAATTTTGAAAAAAAAAAAATGTTTCTCTTGTAACAAATTAACAATATTAATTTTGTTATATGATATTTTTATCCCAAAAAAAAAAAAAAAAAAAACTTGTATCTACTTGAAAACGGCGCCGTTTGCTGCGTCGCTGAAATGCGGCAACCGATTTGACAACTTCGGCCTATGCAATACAAAACGGTGAGCTTCGCATGTTTCAGTAATCAGTAATACCTTGTGTGAAAAGTAAAAGACGGTGGCTTTTGTCTTCGTGTTTGTTTAAGCTTGAATCTCTCAAATCTTTCTCTCTTCGAAATTGATTGGCCTACGCGTCCTGTAATTGTAAGCTTTTTTTTCTTTCTCCTTCTCTTTTCTCGCTTTTATTCCTTCGTGTATGGCTTATAATAAGACTCTGTTTGGCGGTGTCTATGAATTGAGAATTTTCGAATCGTAAACAGAGTTTTATCATTGTTTACGGAGACAGAGAATTCAACACTCAATTATAATCCTGATGCCCACCATCGTTTATTTAACTAGCTTCACCCGAGAAAAATTCAGTCCTGTAAATTTTCTCACCAACCAAACAAGGGACTAGGGTTTACACTTGCCTAGAGTTTGAAATTGAGAATAACTTAAAAATTTTGGGTCTAATTTGTTTGCTTCATTGTTGGGCGTTCTCTTGATTGTGATAAAATTAATCTTGTTGTGCTTTTCAAAAATAGGTTTGGTTGAAAAGTGGATATTGATGGACACTAGAGTTAGTACTCAGTTAAAAAGTGAGTTGAAGCAAGTGGGTTATGAAGAGAAGACGGCTGCAGTTCATGACGAAATGAAGAGAATGAACCGACTTCCTGCCAACAGCACTTATGTCCATTCAGGTTTGGCATCGCATCTAAATCGTGCATTTTTTATTTGTGGAAGTGGATTTGAGTATATAAAATTAACTTATGTGTTGTTATTGCTCAAATGGTAATTTAGAGTCACAATGAAGAAGAAGAGGAAATTTAGAGTCTAGGGAAAAAAAAAAAAATTAATGTTCTAGAAAACGAAAGCTGGACATTGTGATGCGTCCTTTAGCATGATTGACCGGGATCAATTCCTTTATAGGGCCGATTATGTTATAAACATTGTATAAAAGGTCAATGCTAACAGGTTTAAGGAACTACTTGTTTATAAGAGAGAGAATTTGTTTTGTCTATGAAGTGGTTTAATTGGACACTTGAATAAGAACATTATTCCCTCTTTAATATATGGTAACAAGTGGATTAACCCCAAGGGATAGCACAATTGGAAACTTGGATTCACAGTGTAAATGGTGTTGTGTATTACTGAGACTTGGTGTGAAGTAATCCCAAGGGATAGTATGATCAGCTGGGGACCATACCTCATGAAGCAGAGGTCACTAGCTTGAGTATCCCCTTCCCCCTCCCTGTGGGGCTAAAAATTAATTTTTTAAAAATAGTTTAAATTGTGGGAACAGTATAATTCTAGAATTGTAGAAAATGGAAAGAGGGTAGAGGAACCATTCTCGCCTTTTAAAAGCTTAGGACTTATGAGTGATTGTGGATATTTACCAAAGAATTTTAATGTTACACAAATATTTTCCATTTTCTTGATGCTGGTAGTGTGAAACCACATGCACAAGGAGCAGAAGTAGGGAGGCATGTAACCATTGGATGCTCAAATTTGGAGTGTCTATGTTGTGTCCAAACAAATTCCAACATAATGTGATTTAAAATAGAAAATTTTATTTCTTTTCTCTACAACTCACAGTTCAGATATTGGAAAAAGTTTCACAAGGAATGCATGTACAATCTTAGAGAGTCGCAGATTATATTTGTGAAAGTTCAAAGGTCATTTCATAGCCCCAAGGAAGCAGGGTCATCAATCTCAAGCTTAGTGCTGCAAAGGTAAGTTGGTGGGCTTGTTTTTGATTATTCAACAGTTACAATGGGGGAGAGGGGATTTGAACCTTGGATGTCATGGAAACACTAGGAGGTGCCAACTAGTTGATCTACAAGGCTTTTGGCAAACTTGAAATTCTTCCTTGGTATTTTGCAGGTTTAATTTCACTCTTATAAGTTATACTGAAGACAGTATAGTTTACAACCCTACATTCCTCTCCTTATCAAATGCAAAGAAATTTTAAATGTAGAATTTTTAGTAATACAGACCTAAATTAAATTTATTGATGAAATCTTGATGGGTTCTTGAAGAGGGTTTGATGTTTGAGGGTTTAGGTAGGGTTAGGTAATAAATAGACCGGATATTTAATATGTTTGATGGTTATTGGATGTTACAATAGTGAATAGAGCTAGAAATAAAGAAAGATAAACACTAGGCAATCACACCTAGGTTTTCCTAAGTGATCACACTTAGGTAGGAGAAAGCATCACAACCTCAATGGTTAATATAAGCTGCTGAAATTTTATTGAAACCACTATCTCGATGAATGTTATTGACTACAACATAGCCTAGTGCTATTGCTAAATCCTTTCCTAGAAGGATTAGGATCTAAATAATTTATTCCTTGAAAGTCTAGGACTACTAATAACAATAAAAAAAAAAGTGTGCAAGTACTTCTAAAACAAATAGGAACAGGACTCGAAACACAAAATAAGACTCATGGGTTTTTGGTACAGCCAAGGTCAGCCCATTCCAGAAAGCCTGGAATTTATCAGATTGCCCTTATTATATTAAAACTTAATTAAAACTGATCTAGCAGAAAATAAACAATAAAAAAGGCTCAATTCAACTTAGACTAACTAAGCAAGGTCCCAAGAGAGATCTCCATCATTTGAACCACCCCAAATTAATGTTTGAGCAATAGAACCAGCCTTTTCCCTTGGCTTGTATAAGTCTTCAGTGGGGGCTCCTAGTTATGTTCCTCATCATGTCTCCTCGTCTTGGAAAATCTCGACATCGGTGAGATTGCAAGAAAAAGAATGATAGCTCATAGCGCTCATAAAGGTCATGGTTGATACTTTGAAATTCATTAGCACTAATCCAAGTACAAATTTGGTTAATATACAACATGAACTTCTATGCATTTTATATAATTAATTAATTACAATTAGACTTTAAGCCATATGGGTTACTGATTTTATGCATTTTATGTCAGAGAACTGCAGCACAGGATCAGGAGTTGGAGTTGCTTTTTGCTGGGCTATCTCTGTGAACCAACCTGTCTAGGCAGTGGTCAGTTTCAGTTGAATTGAACTTCTGCAACAAGATTAAGTTTCTGTTTACTTTGCACTATGATTTCTATACCTATCAGGTTTACCTTTTGTATTGCCAAGCTTGAGATTCTGTAATTAGGTGCAAGGACACATGTTTTTTAATGGTAAATCATTGAGTTGTATTCTGTTTGTTGATGTTTCAATTTTCTTGTTAAGCATGATATTGTTTGGGTAAAATATGAGTCCTTAATTGTTGATTAAAAAAAAAGAAGAGTCCTTAATTGTTTATTTCTTCAAAAATTTAATTTTTCTTACAATATTTTTTTTCCCAGCTATATGATATGCAGTCAATTTATAGACTAATTGTTTGAGTTTAGTCAACAAAGCCTTATTTATGATTATCCCTTATGTTATTTAGTTGTTATTTGTCAATTTATGGCCACATAGCTCCTTAGAGCACTCACATTAGTGATTGTAAAATTTACAATCACTAATGGGTTTTAACCAAAAGGTGTAAAATTTACACATTTTAACCCAAAAGATATCCACATCAGTGATTGTAAATGTGTGCAAATTTACAAAATTGCTACAATAGCCGTGTATATATTCTTGGCTACAGTAGCTTTGCATTTTAATATTTTTCTCTTCCACTGTCCCATGTCAGATTTACTCTCTCTCTCTCTCTCTCTTCCCTTCACTCTCTTTCTCCATCTCAAACTCTCTCTCTTATTTCTTTCTTCTTCCACTAATTTGGTTATTGATCACCACAAGTGAGAACATGGATGATGTGGCCTCGTTAGTGTGTTGGGGGAACCTGGAATCGTCCCATAAGCTCACCGATCAGGCCTATTAGTGGATCGGCTTGCTTGGGTTTTTGTGGATCTAGTTGCGAATGGGTAGATCTATGATGGCAGGGTAGGACGCAGATTAGACCACCGTGAGTAAGTACAGTGATTATGCGGGCTCGTCGGTGCATGGGAGAACCTAGAATCGTCGAATGGTTTGTGGAGGATTTGTGCAATGGGTGAGTTGGTCATGGAGGAGGAGGAGGGAAAAAGTCTTAGGTTTGGAAAGGAAGAGGAGACTAGTTGTGATCCTTGTGGAGGAAAGAGAGAGCCTTGGATTTGGAAAGGAAGAAAATACAGACTATTGTGGAGGAAGAGAGAGTTTTGGAAAGGAAGATGAGAGTGATGTCGGAGAGAGAGACAGAGAGATGTGGTGGTTTTTGGTTGAGAGAGAGAGAGAGAGAGAGAGATGGAAAATAATAAAAAATAAATTTTTTTTTAATGAAATGTAGTATAAAATAGATAATATGATGTGGAATATTTTGAAAAGTGAGTATGTGAAATATAAAAGAAGAAGAGACTAGTTGTGAAGAGAGAGAGAGTTTTGGAAAGGAAGAAGAGAGTGAATTCTGAGAGAGAGACAGAGATGTTATGGTTTTTGGTTGAGGGGAGAGAGAGAGAGAGAGAGATGATTTTGGAAAATAATTTTAAAAAATAAATAGTATTTTAATGAAATGTAGTGTTAAATAGATAGTTTGATATGGAGTGTTTTGAAAGTGAGTATGAAAAATTGAAAAATTAAGTTCTTATACTAAAATAGACAGAAATTTTTACATGAATTGATGTGAATGTGCTTACTAATGTACTTGTGTTGCTTGCTGCAAATGACCATGGCATTCCAATTAGTTTTTCTTGTCTTGTGACATATTGGACCAATTTTGGATGTTTTTACCTTGTTTGAGCACGTTTACATCTGAGTACATTTACATATCTGTAAAAGGGATTAATAGCCACCATCTTTTACCTTATTTTTTCATTTGCATTAGGATTGTTGATGCTTCCAAACCACAAATGGGGAATCATTTTTGTCTTAACATCTTCAACATTTTTTTATAGATGCTTTCAATAATTTCTTTCCCCAAAACAAGCATGATTGAGATAATAATATGTTAATAAGTTTCTCAATGATTCTATCATGATCCAGAATATGGACTATGTTCTTTTGCCTTCCCTTTCTTTTCCCCCCTTCTTGGTCGCCTTTTCATCTGCACTTTCTTGCCATCAAGTTCAAACCTTTTTCACTTTACACCCGTATTTTTGGTATGAGTGTCTTTGTTTATGTGTCTATGTTACTCTCTCTAATCTTAATCTCCAACCCTGTGCTTAATCAATACACTTATTGGCCAGAATCTGGCAATACTATTTTGCTCTGCAAAAGAGACCTCAATTTTGTTACACTTGTCCGTAAGGTGCAAGCCTTTTTGTGGACTGTCATCTTCATTACACCTGTCCAAGGGTGAGAAACTGAGAATGTTCGCTTATTATTCTGTGCAATTGGTGTTCATGTAGCTCATTACCATTGCTAATTCTGGTTGCACGTTGGTCATGCTTAAACGTACATCTTGCCCCTCCAGGGAAACATGATATGCTTCAAAGAAAGGAAGGTTACATCTCATGTTAAAAACTTCCAATGGTTACGGTTAGAGGTTTATGCTGATTGCCACAATGGGCACTACTGAAGCTTTTTTTGAAACTACTAAATCTTTAAATGGAATGATGATTTCATGCAGTAGATAAGTTATGTGCCTGGGTGCATTTTGTTCTACTTTATGATGCTAAATTTGTGGAAATACTTGATCTCCTCTGGATTAAAACATTCCTTTTGCAGAGATCATAATTCCAATTGATCTGACTTGCTTTTTTTTTTTTTTTTTTGTTCGCAGAATGACAGATCTAGGATCCCTCTATCCCTGGAAACACCTTTCTATACCCCGTGGTTTGTGTACAAAAGTGGTGCACATTGCACATTTCTGGCATGCTGATATTTAGTGATTGTGAATATCTTTCATACCTATTCCTAATTGACATGTTCTGTATATATTGTTTGATAATCTGTGGACAAATATGCGAATGATACAAGCTTCTTTGATCATCAATTTGGCTTTACTTCTTTGCATCATGTTTTCAATTCTCTTGGGATTAATTAGTTGAGAAGTTCTTGGGTCATCTACCAAGATGTTGCCAGAATTTTCTCATGTTGAATTCGCCATGGGCTCAGTTCCAGCTTGCAATTGATCTGTATGTTATGTAGCGTTTTTTGTATTTCATATTCTTTTTTCGTCACCAACCAACAGACTTTTGCTTTTGTGGGGGTTTTGATTGATTGATATTTTGATCAAATGGGTCTGGGATTTTGAAGGGAATTAGAGCTAGATACGGAAGAGGATATGTTTTAAGGATATGTTATGGAGCATTAAAAAGGATTTTTTTTTTTTTTATTTAAATTTTTTAATTTTGGTGTCAAAAGCTCATCCAAATTTATGATCATAGCTGAACTTTTAACAAATTATGATTGATTATTACTTGTTAAACACTGATCCAAATGTATGATCAAATTGTTTCTAAAAAAGAAGTAAAATATGTTCATCGGGGCAGCAGGGCAACATGTACTTCGAGAAAGTGGTTGATGCGACCTGCAAAGTGCGAAGAGAAAGGTGTATAATTTCTCAAAAAAAGAAGAGAAAGGTCTAAATTAAGACGGGTTCTAGCTGTGAGCACGCTTGAAGAGCTATGTGAGATTTGAAGGAAGGTGTTTAGTTATCCGTAAAGTTAGTCAACCGTCATTTTTGGGTTTATTCAGTGAGGTTTTGTTGAAATTTATAACCTACGCCGGACCCAATTTAATTTGAACCCTGGAATTTATGACACCAAGCTTTTGGAGGCAGCCAATTTTGACTTTAAGTCACAATAAAGTAATGGTTGTAAATAGATAAAATATATAGGCAATAAAATAAAAGATGAGGATGATATTATATTTAAATTGCTTTTTTTTTTTTTTTTTTTGATAACGCACACACATACAACAACATGCCGACTCCAAGGCAGTTAGAGCTGCGGAGCTGTTGACACACACACACACACCCAGCAAACTTTTCAATCTGGGACAAGACCCACACATGGGGTATTTTTTTTTTTTTTTTTTTTTTGATAACACACACATACAACAACACGCCAACTCTAAGGCAGTTAGAGTCGCGGAGATGTTGATATACACATGCATACCCAGCAAACTTTTCGATGTGGGACAAGACCCACAAAATTGCTTCTTGTCTAGTGGTAGCGGTCATCAACTACAACATATTATTTCTAGAACTGATATACATATCTCTCTTTTGCTTTTCGTGTTTCTCTAATATTTTTCTGCACATTACAATGGGAGCAAAAGTTCTTATATATAGGTTTACAACACTCCCCTTTGGATGACCACTCGTTAAGGATACCCCTCATTAAAACCTTGCCAAGGGAAAACCTAGCAGGAAAAAACTAGTGGCGAAGGAAATAGAGTACAGTATTCTAGTAAGCTTTTGAGTACCTTTAAATTGCCTCATTAAAACCTTGCTAAGGAAACCCAATAGGAAAAAACCTAAGCGAAAGAAAAAGAGTACAATAAGTACATAAAATTTTGATAATTTATTCCCCCTCATGATTATATATATCTTCAAAGATCTTTAAGATGACACATGTCAACATTGTGCACTATCTTCTTAAATGATGCAATTGGTAATGATTTAGTAAATAGATTTGCCAAATTATCACTTGACAGTATTCGCTTGGCATCAATTTCACCTTTCTTTTGGAGCTCATGTGTATAAAACAATTTTGCTGAAATGTACTTAGTTCGATCACCTTTGATATATCCTCCCCTAATTTGAGCAATACAAGCAACATTGTTTTCATATAAGATCATGGGGCTATCTTTAATTGATGATAAGCCACATTTTTCCAGAATATGTTGAATTACTGATCTTAGCCAAACGCACTCACAACTTGCTTCATGGATTGCAATAATCTTTGAGTGATTAGAGGAAGTAGCAGATAATGTTTGCTTGACAGATCTCCATGAAATAGCAGTGTTGCCACAAGTGAACAAATATCCTATTTGTGATTAACCTTTATCTGGATCAGAAAGATAACATGCATCTGCATATCCAATCAATTGTAGATTTGATAATTTTGGATAAAACAATCCCAAGTTAGTTGTTCCATGGAGGTAACGTAATACATGCTTAATTCCATTCTAATGTCTTTGAGTTGGTGTAGAACTATATCTTGCTAGCAAATTTACTGAAAATGCTATGTCAGGCTATGTGCAATTTGCAAGATACATTAGAGCACTAATTGCACTAAGATATGGTACTTAAGGACCAAAATTTTCTTTATCATCTTCTTGAGGACAAAAAGGATCCTTTGTGACATCTAGTGACATGCCCACTATTGGAGTGTTCAAAGGGTGAGCTTTATCAATTAGGAATTGGTTTAAGACCATTTATGTGTATGTTGACTGATGAACTAGAATTCCATTTGGAAGATGTTCAGTATGCAGTCCAAGACAAAATTTTAGCTTATCGAGATCTTTCATCTTAAACTCATTCTTTAATAATTTGCCATTTTTGTGAGCGCTTTTAGAGTCCCTACAAGATTTAAATCATCAACTTATACCACAACAATAGCAAATATGGATTCTGAATTTTTAATAAAAACGCATGCACAAATTGGATTATTCACAAATCCTTCTTTCAATAAATATTCGCTAAGGAGATTATACCTGTGAGAGGCTGTGAAATTTGGGCCCTCTCAACACGGGCGGCTCTACAGCCAGCCCAGGGGTTCAAATGAACCCCCTGGCTTGGCCCCCAAAAAAAAAAAATTATATATAAAATTTTTAATTTTTTGTTTCTGTTTTAACCCTTAAAATAAAATTTTGAACATCCTGTCCCTAAATTTTGTTTAAACCCGATTGAAATAAACTTGAAATATGATTATATTAGTTCTATTTTCATAATATTTTTACAATAAAGGTTAAATGACAAGTTGTAATTGACTTTTTATCTAAACTTATAACTGACATATTTAAATCTATGATTATTTTCTCATTCTCTCTTTCTCCCTTCTATATTTTCTTTCTATCTAATCAAGTAGTTTGATAAGTGTTCTACAATTTTTCAAGTCCAAAAAGTCTTTTAGTGCTTGCTCCAATTCCAAGTGAATGACCACATGTGTGGTTAAAAATCCATACACTTCAAAAGAAAAATCTTATATAAGTTACTATTTAATTTCCTTAGTCTAATGTTTACTCTCAACCCTACTCTTAGGTATGTTAATATTCTTCTTTATCATATATTTTTATTTAATTGATATTACATATGATTATAATAAATTATTATTAATTTGACAAATATTATGATTAGTTATTTATTTATATACATTCTATCGTTGTTTTCTTACTAATCTTTAAACTATTAATAATTTTTTTAGACTATTTTACAATATAGTTGTATTGTATACTATTTAGAATACTATGTTAGATTATTGTATGTAATATGACAATTGTATATAAAATAAATAAATAAATAATCATTTTATTTTTTGCTCCCTAACAACAAAATCCAAACTCAAGACGCTATTGACCCCCCCTAAAAGAAAATTTTGGAGCTGCTACTGCCTCTCAAAAAAGAGATTTGGGTGCTTGTAAGAGCACCTATCTTTTGGGGTAGTGGTATGGAGTCGCCACTTATTTTTTATACAAAAAATAAGAAAAACTAAATACAAAATACATATTCAAAATATGTCGAATGTCATTGACTAAATAAAAAAAAAGAAAATTGGTAAATTAACCTTACAAGGCTTTGGGTCCTACTTATAATCTATGCAAAAGAATACAAAACTTTGGTTCTAGTTACAATCTACCAAAATTAAAAGACAAAGCACTAATCTACCTATTCAAAAATCCTAAGTTCGGGGGCTAGGTTACGGAATGGGAATATGTTAGGCACTCATTTCGCCCAGACAAAGTATGGTCTTCTAGACTCTAATGACCAACATACACTTTTTGCATGATGTTGAATGATATGTTGAACACACATAACAGACACTTGACAAAAATTAATTTAAATAAATTTGCCTTGTGAATATGTCCTTTTTTTTAAAGAAAATTCAGACCTGTTTTAGGGATAAAAAAATAAGACTTGGTTTGTTAAAAAAAAAATCAGATCTATTTTTAGAAACAAGGAGAATAAGATTTTGTTAAAAAAAATCAGATCCGTTTTTATATAAGGTTAAAAAGAAAAATCTTATCAAGAAAAAAAATCAAATCTATTTTGTGTACAGTTAAAAAAAAAAACAAGATTTTATTTGTTAGAATCAAATCTATTTTTGTAAAAAAAAAAAAAAAAGATTTTGTTAAAAGAACCAGATTTGTTTTGAAAAGTAAAAAATAATTTTAGGTTTGTAAGAGAAAAAAACAAATATGTTTTTAGAAAAAAAAAAAGAAAAAAAAAAGACTTTTTGAAAGAGGATTCACATTCATGAGGTAAATTTATTATGCATGCATCACATATTAAAAAAGAAAAGACTTCAACCTAACTTTCAATCTCTTCTTTTAAATATCAAAATTTGCAATTTTGTAAGAAAGAAAACTTTTTCTGAGAAAAATCAGATTCGTATTTAATGAAAGGTGTAAAACCCATTTTCGACTCTACATTTTCACGCGATTTCCACTTTGGTCCCTATCTTTTTTTTTTTTCATTGCTTGTAGTTCTTGTCCTAAAAAATGCATCTCGTTTTAGTCATTTCTGTCAGTGCCCTAACGGCCTCATTCTACGTGGCAGACGAAATTATTAAAATAATAATAAACAAATTATTTTGGCATTAAAAAATGCCACGTCAGCATTTAAATTAAAAAAATTAATTTATTAATTTTAACTAAATAAAAAAAAATTAAAAATAGAATTAAAAATAAAAAATCACATGAATTGAGATCTAAATGTGTCTTGAACAAGAATAACAAGAACACAAATCTAGATCTAAGAACACAAATCTACAAATTAAAATCCAAAAATTTAAAATCACAAAATCACTATTTTCTCAAATCTAGCAAAATCATCATATCCTAAAGCCCAAAGTACCAAATCAATCCAAAAATACAACACATCCAATCCAAACAAAAAAATCTCAAACTTAGAAAAACCCATCTCAGACAAGATGAACCCAGAAAACCCACCTCAAAATATTTCAAAATTTCAAAACCCAGCAAACCCACGCTCTCAAAATATTTCCCACGTTGATTTCAGCTATTCTGATAAGAGAGGACTCTGTAACCACCGGTGAGTAGACTCTTCTGGATAGCACCAGTCACTATTCAGAACGACACCAGCAGATAAATAACTATTCGTGAACAATACCAATCACTATTTATGAACAGTTCCAGCACTTTAGCAGCCACAAGAGGACAGAATACAAGCCACTATTCATGAATAGTACTAGTCACTATCCACAAACAATACCAGCGCTACTTTCCAGAATTACAATTTGCTTTCGGTAGAAAAGGTTTTCACACTCAGTAAAAGCAAATTACTCTCCGAAATTTTAGCAATCTCTAAAGGATCCTAAGCACCCTACATTCTATATAAGAAAGCTTAAGTTCCATTCCAAGGCAGGCCAATTTTTCAGACTTAGGGTTCGTTTGGATACAGCTGAAAATTGAAAACTAAAAAACACTGTAGCAAATAATTTTTAAATGTGTAAACAATACCATGAGACCTATTTTTAATGAAAAAGTTGCTGAAAAGTGAAATTTCTGGGTCCATCCATGAACAGTAAAATTTGTGTGGAAAAGTCAAATGTTGCAGCTACTGTTCAATGAACAGTAGCCGCAACAGTAATGAACAGTAAAAAAAAGTGGACTGAAATGCGTGAAAAAAAAAAAAAAAAGCTGAAAAAACGCAGACGTCAAACGTGAGTAGGAAACGCGCAAGCCAAACGAGCACTTAGTCCCAATCATTCAGAAAACCTCCTCTTACAAAACACCTTAGTAATTTTGTATTAGGAAATCTCCAAGGAAACATTTGGCATTCCCCAATCTTGTAATATTTTGGCCCCGGTAAGCCTTTGTTTCTATTTGTAAGCCCTAATCGGCTTTACCCCTGTAACTTACCCTTGTTCACACACACACACATATATATATATATATTCTAGGAAAATACCGAAGTTATTACCAATTTTGTTAATAAAAGGTATACAAACTAACTGACGTGAGAATAAATATAATTAGTATATGATATTAACAATAACAAACAAAATTTTAAACTAATTATTTATATATGTTGTGTTTAGAAGTTGGCATATCAATTTATAATATTAATGTACGAACCTTTGTGTTAGTCATAACACATCACTCCCCTCTATTTCAATGGTTCATGATTGGACTAATTAATACGTTAATTGATTTGACTTGCACCTAATACACTGAAAGCAACATGCATGAAATACATGTTCAAATATGATTAGTTTCAATCTCGTGTCCCATACTTTTAGTGACTAAAATGAGAATTAGTCTAAAATGTATGGACTAAAAGTGTATTTTCGCCTTAAAAATACTAGGACGTGTTATGCCTTAAACTAAAAGACCCTTGGCAGAATATGTACTACAAGTCTAAAATGGATCTTATAAAAAATAAAAATAAAAATTCTAAAATGGATAAGATGGAAGTTGTAATATTTGTGGCTTCTTGCGTGCAAATTGAGTTAAATACAATCTTGCATTGTGATATGGTATTGGTTTTTATAACAGTGCCCCACCATTTCTTAGAACCGCGGTTTGGTATCAATTCTTTGTCCGACCAAAAAACATACGCATAACTTTTTTTTTTTTTTTTGGTTAGAATACGCATAACTTTTATTGGCTCTTAACATATTCTTTGTCAAAGTCGTTCTCTTATCCCCGCTTGAACCAGAGTAATTTGCCCAGTAACAAGTCCAAAAGTAATCACGGTAACGATATTAAAATGATTTGTATTTTTCTTAAGCATGTACAATTCATACACACACACACACATATATATATATATATGTCACTTAAGTTTGGATAATTTGTAATCATAATCTCGTATTTTATTTATTTTACTGACTTTCAGTGTATATCTAGCTGTTAAAAACTTGATTTTACAATAATTATATATCGAAAATTCAATTTTAAGTTATTTGTTCTAAGAAAAATGGAAAACTTTATTCTCATCTTATACGAAATCTAGTCTGGCCAAACTTCAACCTCCTCTTACAAAACCCCATAGTAATTTTGTATTAGGAAATCCCCATGGAATCATTTGGCATTCCCCAATCTTGTAATATTATGGCCCCGATCAGCCTTTGTTCATATTTATAAGCTCCAGTCGACTTTACCGTTGTAACTTACCCTTGTATATATATATATATTCTAGGAAAATACCGAAGTTATTATCATTTTTATTAATAAAAGGACTTACAAACTAATTGACGTGAGAATAAATACAATTAGTATATGACATTAACAATAATAAACAAAATTTTAAACTAATTAGTTATGTTGTGTTGGCATATTAATTTATAATATTAATGTATGAAACTTTGTGTTAGTCATAACAAATCACTTTCTTGTATTTCAATGGTTCATGATTGGACTGATTAATACGTTAATTGATTTGGCTTGCACCTAATACACTGAAAACAACATGCATGAAATACATGTTCAAATCAGTGAAGTTAATACCGTATTGTACTGGCCGGTATGGCCGGTATTTCTCGTTCCGGTGGATAAAACGGTACCGAAACACCCTTAAATTGTACCGCTCAAAATACCGGTCTATACCGGACTATGCCGGGCATATCGGCGAATACTGGCCATTTCGGACGGAAAGTAAAAACCGGCCGGTACAAAAAGCTTCTTAAAAAAAAAAAAACACAAAACAAAACATAAAAATACCAAATGGCTCATGTCGCCTTCAAGCCCAGCACCACTTTGTTGGTCGTTGTTAACATTTAGCTGATTATCCCTTTCTCTTCCTCCTTCAGTTTCGTTCCTTTCACTTCCCTTCTTTTTTTTTCTTTTTTTTTCACTTCTCCTTATCTGTTGTTTAGACTAATAGCCATGCTGAGAATCAACAAGCATTCAAGATCCATTGCATGTTCTAGTTGGGCCTATTACTAAAGCAAGATCCAAGAAGATCTGATTCAAGAGATTTGGGCTGATTCTAACGCAGGACATTCTAAGCTTGGCCTAAAGGAAGATAAAGGCGTAATAAATTTAATCCAAGCTATTGAGGGCTAATTTGGCTTAATTGGGAATGATGTATGGCGTGGATTAGTGGCCGATTGATTTTCCAGCTCCATATCAGTTAATAGATATTTTTCCTAGTCTGGAGTGTCTAATTTTGGACAAGATCTACCTTAATTTTAGGCTTTTATTATTTAGAACGTTTTTAGCTATTTTTCCTATTTTGGATATGCTAATTTCAGACCAAATCAACTTTTATTTAGGGTTTTATTATTTAGTACGTTTTTTATATTTTCTATTTCCAGTCATGTCTTATAAATAGCATGCACTCATTGTAATAGGGAGATATTATGGAATAAAAATCAGAAAAGGTGAGGCTTTGCTATTCTTTTGGTTCTTCAAGAACTGTGAACTTATCAGGGATTCTTCCTTGTGACGTTCAAACTTTATACCTTTGGTTCGTGATTCAATTATAATCATTGGATCGAGGTGTTACACTTATACCTTTGGTTTGCGCTTCGATTATAAATGTTGGGTTAGGGTTTCTATAAAAAAACTGAATTTTAGCTTTCTTGGGCAAGTATTCAAATTTTTTTGTTCGGTCTCAAAGCGTGTCGATTGAGGTTCGCATCATTTGGTATTAGAGCACAGGTTCTAAAATCAGTTTTCTATCCCTTTATCTTTTGTTTCCTATTATCATCCTATCTTGTTCCTTTTGTGTTCTTTATTCCTCGTTCTTCTTTTGTGACGTGCACTAGGTTAAAATCGTGCACCAAGCTCACAAAAGAAAAGAAAAAAGAAAAGAGAGACTTCAAAAAAGAAATAGAAAAAAAAAAAAAAATTGTTTGTAGTTTCAACTCTCTCAGACCAAAATATTATTTTCTTTTGTCTTCTTCCTTTGATTTAGTGTTTCTGTCATATTTTCTTGCCATTGATATTAGTTTAAATAATACAAGTTGAATTTCTTGATCAAGTTTATTAGTTTAATCAGAACTGAAAAGAAGAAACTACAAGTGGAAAAAGGCAAGAGAGTGTGAGACTAATACTGGGAAAAAGCCAATTTAAGAGTGAAACACGAGTATGAGTGACATAATTTGAGTGTAAACACGTGAGGGAGTGTTGTGAGGAATTATTCCTAACATTTCTTTGTAGTTTCAAAATTATGTCTTCCAGGGGTGAAGCATCAAACAGAGGAGGGGAGGAGTCATCCATCATGTTGCAGGCTATGCAACAACAATTTGAACGTATGAACGTGGTGTTTAATAATATTTGGGATCAGATGGATAGGCAAGATGCTGTTATTGCTTCTTTGCGTGAGGAGCGTCCCCAAAGAGCCCCTAATGCTAGAAGGCAAGGAAGGCATGCGCGCATGGATGATTCTGATGACTACCATGAGGATGAGTTTGAAGATGAAGAGGATCAAGCTTCATTGAACAATGAGGGCAGGTTTGCGCCAAGGGGAGAAAGGCGTGGTAGAGGTTTTCGAAGAGATCCAAGATGGCAAGATGGGACTGATAGAAGACTAGGAAACATCAAAATGAAGATACCATCGTTCCAAGGGAAAAATGATCCAGAAGTGTACTTGGAGTGGGAGAAGAAGGTGGAGTTCATCTTTGAGTGCCACAACTACTCCGAGGAGAAAAAGGTAAAACTAGCTGTGATTGAGTTTACTGACTATGCTATTATATGGTGGGATCAACTTGTGATGAACAGAAGGAGAAACTATGAGAGGCCTATTGAGACATGGGAGGAAATGAAGGCCACCATGAGGAGGTTGTTTGTCCTTAGTCACTACTATAGGGACTTGTATCTGAAATTACAAAGTTTTACTCAAGGCTATAGGAGCGTGGATGACTATCACAAGGAGATGGAGATTGCCATGATTTGGGCTAATGTAGAGGAGGATAAACTATGGCAAGATTTCTGAATGGGCTGAATCGAGACATTGCAAACGTGGTGGTTTTGCAGCACTATGTGGAGTTGGAGGACATGGTGCACATGGCAATAAAGGTGGAACGACAGCTTAAAAGGAAAGGAACTCGGTCATTTCAAAATCCGGGCTCCTCTACTTCATGGAGGTCAAATGGGAGGAAAGACGAAGGGGTTGTTTTCAATTCCAAAACCAAACCACCAAAAAGGAGAGATGAAGCTCCCAATGTCAACAAAGGTAAAAAT